>BPLR01010819.1:0-41938 GCA_021605095.1 Caerostris extrusa
CATAACCTTTGTCTTTTATGTCTCCTTCAATCATGAATCATCCTTTTCAGAGGACGCTAAATACCATATCACATCTAATTTTTTGATTCAGTTTTTTAAATTTTTGGTATTGTGTTATAGTTATTTGGTGGATCTATACATGTTCAAATTATTTTCAATGATAATTTCATGAACACATCACATTGTTTGAGCAGGACTTGAAAAAAAAATAGATCAAATAATAAAATAAATAAATATTACTATCCATATTGCAGGATCTAAATATAGAATTGGCTTATTAAACCATGAATCATCTTTTTTTCAAATGTCGTTAAACTGAATCAGAACTACAGTAACTTTACCAACGACACATCTATATTAGCATTCCTGACATTAGTATCAATATTAGCATTTAGATTCAGTTTCTTAAATTTATAATTAATGTTTGTTATAGGTGATCATAATGTACTCAATTATTGTTATATATATTCATAAAGATTGATATGCTAATAAAATCTCAGACAAATAATAATATCTAATTGATACTTTGATAAAAAATACTCACTTAAAAATTGATACAATACATAAAGAGTGATACGCTAATAAAAATATTCATTATAATTAATATATACTTATAAAGATTAATACGCTACATAAAATCTCAGACATGATAATATCTAATTGATTAATAAAATACACGAATTAATGTAATACCTCCAAGATTGATACAATAAAAAAATACTTCTATATAATTACTACTGGCCTACTAGTAAAATTAGAAATATGAGGTTTTTTCTTTTTTAGGAAGGATTGTCATCCATACGCCCAACGCTCTACAATCATATTAGAGCAAGGAACCTACGGTTTTAAAAGTGGATATCGAACCGCAACAAACGCCCATGGCACCAAGTGTCAGAGCGCTAGTCACTCGGCCATCAGGTCCCTATCTTTAGATTCATTTTCTTACATTTTCATTAATGCTTATTGTTACGATCAAGTGGATCTATAAATGTTCAAAATATTTTCAATGATTACTGCGGGAACACATCACGTTGCTTGAGCAGGTGTTAAAAGAAATAAGCATATCAAATAATAAAAATAAATAAATAATACGTATAAATTACTAGCATATCGCATGACTAAAATATAGAATTGGCTTTTTATGTTTCATTCAACCATGAATCATCTTTTTCAATGGACGTTAAACTAAATCCTAACTGCATTAACTTACCTACCACAAATCAATATTAGCATTACTGACATATTTACATTCAGTTCCTTAAATTTTTAATTAACATTTGCGCAATATATACACAAATATATACAGCGCAAGATACGTACACGTTCAAAATTTTTCAATGTTAATTGCATTAGCACATCATCAGACTTCGCTAAAAATAAATACATTCAACAAATAACTGCGTATGAGTTACCAACATATTGCGTGGTTTATATATAGCTTTGTCTTTTATGTTTCATTTAACCATGAATAACCTTGAGAGAGGACGCCTAATCTGCATCGAACTGCATCAACTCACCGAGTTAACACATCCATCTTAGCATCCGCAATCTTTGTCTTTCGGCATTTCTACGGCCGCGGTCTCCAATCCTTTATCAATTAGCGCGCCTGAAAGGCGTTAGCGATGGGGTCTCCAAATGAAGCGGCCGGAGAATTCATTATTCCCCTTCTTGACATTCCGCGAAATGGAGATAAGAAGCCGTTGAATGGGATCGGACAATTATGGCGTCTTTTTCGGAAAGGAACCCCGAGCGTGATCTCTTGGTGGTTTTACAAGGGTGCCTCCAGATACCAGTGACCGCTGCGAGGGGCCAGTTGTTAATTTGAAATCTTATCCACTGTTATCGTGATTGATTCCCTATTGTTCAAAAAATATTTAAACTCAATTAAACTTCAACTCATTTCCACGTGGGATTATAAGGATATTGCTTTGCCATGAATTGCATGGTTATCAATTCCTTTGATATTTCTTGACTTGCTTTATTTTGAATAATGATTGACAAGTAATACAAAATATTACAATTGATGGTTTAATAAAATACTAGTAAAAACCAACTTATTGATGCATTAATGCAAAGAAAAGTCAAAATAATATCAAAACAATCGAAGATCACAGGAAATCATTGCAATGCAATATCTCTTACAATCCCCACGTACGTGAATTGAGTTGAAGTTGTTTAAATCTTTTAACAATAAGGAATCCCTACGATAGAGTGGATGAGATTCAAATCAATAACTACCGCTTTCCAGCGGTCCTCCGATATCTCTTTTTAGGCACCCTGCAGAAACCCCACGAGATCACGCTCGGCACCCCTTTTCCGAAAAGTCATAATTGTCCGGTCCCATTTCAACGGCTTCTTTATCTCCATTTCGTGGAATGTCGAGGAGGGGGAATAATTAATTTTCGCTTATCAGGCCGCTTCATTTGGAGACCCCATCTCTAACGCTCCGCCTTCATTAGGCGCGCCTAATGATAAAGTTTGGAGACCGCAGGCGTGGAAATGCTGAAAGACAAAGATTGCGGAGGCTAATTTGATGTGTTGGCTCAGTATGTAATATTCAGCTTAGAAGTTTTCAGTTTAGCGTCCTTTGAAATTGATGATTCATGGTTGAATGGCTATAAAGACAAATCTATAATCTATATATAAATCGCAATATGTTTGTAACTTATACGCATTATTTGTAAGAGTTTATTTATATTTAGCAAGCATGGATCATGTGCTCATGCAATTAACTTTGCTGGAAATATTTTGAACGTGTATAGATCATCTGATCACCTACAACAAATCTTAATTAGAAATTTAAGAAACTGAATTTAAGTGTCAGGAATGCTAATATTGTTTATTTGAATTATATCAATTGTTATGAGTATTTTTATTAGAGTATCAATAAGATATTATCGTGTCTGAGAGTTTATTAGTGTATTAGTATTTATAGTTTGATTTATCGCTCTTCGGTCATTTTATGCATATTTTTTGGGCTGTTTAATTAAACTGGCACCTACAGTTTAGAGTGAACCGCAGCCGTGGAAATACTTAAAAGATTGCGGATTCTAATTTGGATGTGTTGGGTTCAGTAACTGATGCAGTTCGGATTCAGTTTAGTCTTCAATAAAGGATGATCATGGTTGAAATGCAACATAAAAGGTAAAAGCTCTGCCATACAAACCAGTAAGTATTAGGTGAATTTATTCATTTTTGTGCAAAAGGCTAATGATGTGCTTTATGCAATTAGCATTGGAAATATTTTGAATGTGTATAGATCTATCTTATCTGATCACGTAAAACCTACGTTAATTATAATTTTAATAAACTGAATCTAAATTATACTAATAATCATTATCCATTATTATCAACATATCAATATCACGCTAATATTGATATGCTTTGTTAAGTCAATGTAGTTCTGATTCAGTTTAGCGTCCTCTGAAATGAACGATTTCATTCCGGATGATAAGCCATTTTATCATTAAACCATGTAATTACTAATTTGTACGTAGTATTTTATTTATTTTGTTACTTGAATCATTTATTTTTTCAAGTACTGGTCAATTAATGTGTTGTGCTCATGCAATCATCACTGAAAATATTTCGACTATGTACAGATCTATCATTTCACTCTAACACAATAATTAAAAATTTAAAAAACTGAATCTAAAGGTTGATATGATATGTTGTTTGTAAATTAATGCAGTTTGGATTCAGTTTGGCGTCTCTCAAAAGGATGATTCATGGCTGAATGAAACATAAAAAGACAAACTCTACATATAAACCACGCAATATGTTAGTAACTTATACACAGTATTTGTTGAATTTATTTATTTTTTGCAAATGCTGGTGATGTGCTCATGTAATAAGCATTGGAAATATTTTGAACGTGTATAGATTAAATTGCGTTAATTAAAAATAAACGTTAATTAAAAGATTGTGGATTCTAATTTGGATGTGTTGGCTCGGTGAGTTGATGCAGTTCGGATTCAGTTTAGCGTCCTCTGAAAGGGATGATTCATGGATGAATGAAAACATAAAAGACAAAAGCTAGATACATAAATCATGCAATATGTTAATAACTTATAGGCAGCATTTGTTGAATTTATTTATTTTTGGCAAGGTCTGTTGATGTGTTCATGCAATTAGCATTGGGAATATTTTGAATGTGTATAGATCTATCCATCTAATCACATATAACATGCGTTAATTATATTTTTTTAGAAGCTGAATCTAAATGGCGATAATAATAATTATCAATTATTATCGACAAGTCAATATCATGCTAATATTGATAAGTGAATTTAGTTCGGATTCAGATTAACGTCCCTCTGAAATGGATAATTCCTGGTTGAATGAAATATAGAAACTATTTAATCAATAAACCCCGTAATTAGTAATTTATACGTAGTATTTATAAACCAGCGGAAGCTAGTAATTTATACGTAGTATTTATTTATTTTGTTACTTGAATCATTTATTTTTTCAAGTCCTGCTCAAATAATGCGATGTGCTCATGCAATTATCATTGAATATATTTCGACTATTATATTTCACTCTAACACATTAATTAAAAATTTAAAAACTTAATCTAAAGGTTAGATATTATCATGTATGAGATTTATCAGCGTATCAATCTTTATGTATTGTATCAATTTTTTATGATTATTTTATAAGAATATCAATTAGATATTATCGTAATATGTGTTACTTGTCAATCATTACGTAAAATAAAGGAAACACAAAGCAATATCAAAGCAATTGAAAAACACAGCAAAACATTGCAAACCAATATCTCCTAAAATCACATACGTGAATTGAATCGAAATCTAATTGATTGTATATCTTTTTAACAGTAAAGAATCAACCACAATAGAGTGGAGAGATTCCAAATCAACAACTGGCCCTCGCAGTGGTCACCGATATCTCTTTAGGCACCCCTGCAGAAACCACCACGAGATCACGCTCGGCATCCCTTTCGAAAAGACGTCATAATTGTTGTCCATTCAGTGGCGTCTTATCTCCATTTCGCGGTATGTCGAGGAGAGGGGAATAATTAATTCTCGCTTATTTGGCCGCTTCATTTGAGACCCTATCGTCAACGCCCGCCTTCATTAGACGCCCCTAATTGATAAAGTTGGAGGCCGCAGCCGAGGAAATACCAAAAGACAAAGATTGTGGACGCTAATTTGGATGTGTTGGCTCGGTGAGTTAATGCAGTTCGGATTCAGTTTAGCCTTCTCTGAAAGGGATGATTCATGGTTGAATGCAACATAAAAAGAAAAAAAAGCTATATATAAACCCATGCAATCTGTTAGTACGTTACACGCATTATTTGTTTATTAATTTATTTTTGCAAGGTCTGATGATGTGCTCATGGAATTAGCATTGAAAATATTTTAAACATGAATAAATCCACCAGATCATTTATAACAAAAGATAATTAAAAATTTAAGAAACTGACTCTAGATGTAAGGAATGCTAATATTAATATGTTGTTTAGTAAGGTAATATAGTTGGTATTCAGATTAGAATCCCATGGAAAAAGATGATTCATGGTTTAAAGAAACATAAAAACCAATTCTATATTTTAGCCATGCAATATGTTAAGTAATTCATACGTAGTATTAATTTATTTTATTATTTGATATGTTTATTTTTTTAGCTTCTGCTCCAACAATGTGATGTGTTCATGCAGTTATCATTGAAAACATTTTGAACATGTATAGATCCACTTGATCATAACAATAAACAATAATTAAAAATTTAAGAAAATGAATCTAAAGATTGAGGCCTGATGACAGAGTAGCTAGCGCTCTGTCACACGATGTTCCAGATTTCGGATTCGAGTACCGGGAGTTCCATTGATGTTTGTAGTGATTCGAAATCCACTTACACTGTAGGTCCCGGTCTAATATGACTGTAGAGTTTTGGGCGTATAGCTTACAATCCTACCCGTAAAAAAAAAAAAAAAAAAATTTCGAAATTTTCCAGTAGGCCAGTAATAATTTTTTTTTTAGTGTATCAATCTTTAGGCATCATATTAATTTTTATGGGTATTTTAATAATCAATTAGATATTATCATGTCTGAGATTTTATTAGCATATTAATCTTTATGAGTATATACAATAATTATATGAGTATTCTTATTAGCATATCAATCTTTATGAATTATATTAATTTTATGAGTATTTTATTAGAGTATCAATTAAATATTATCATGATATCTTGTATCACTAGTCAATCATTAAGCATAATAATGCAAAGTCAAAGAAATATAAAAGCATTTGATCATTACAGCAAAGCATTGCAAAGCAATATCTCTTACAATCTCTACCTAAGTGAGTTGAATTGAAGTGTAATTGAGTTTAAATCTTTTTAACAGTAAGGAATCCCCACGATAGAGTGGATGAGATTGCAAATCAACAACTGGCACTCGCAGCGGTAACCGATATCTCGTGGCACCCCTGCAGAAACCACCACGAGATCACGCTCGGCATCCCTTTCCGAAAAGACGTCATAATTGTCGGTCCAATTCAGTGGCGTCTTATCTCCATTTCGCGGAATGTCGAGGAGGGAGAATAATTAATTCTCGCTTATCCGGCCGCTTCATTTGGAGACCCCATCGTTAACGCCGGCCTTCATTAGGCGCGCCTAATTGATAAAGTTGGAGACCACAGCCGTGGAAATGCCGAAAGACAAAGATTGTGGATGCAAATTTGGATGTGTTAGCTCGGTTAAGTTAATGCAGTTCGGATTCAGTTTAGCCCCTTCTCTGAAAAGAGATGATTTATGCTTGAATGAAACACAAAAGGCAAAGCTATATATATAAGAGACGCAATATGTTAGTAAATTATACACAGTATTTGTTGAATTTATTTATTTTTTGCAAAGACTGATAATGGGCTTATGCAATTAAAATTGAAAATATTTTGAACGTGTAATGTCAGGAGTGCTAATGTTGATGACTTGTTTGGTAACTTAATGAAGTTGGCATTTAGTTTAGAGTCTTTTGAAAAGGATGAGTCATGTGGTTTAATGAAACATAAAAACCAATTCTATATTTTAGCCATGCTATAGGTTATATTAGTAATTTATAAAAGCATGGGAATATCCTACGACGTAAAAAGAAAAAACACATCATATAGTAATTCGAAATTGGCCAGTAGTAAATATATGAGTATTTTTTTTTAGTGTATTATTAATTAGATATTATTATGATGTATTTTATTTCTTGTCAAACATTACGCAGAAAAAAAGCAAAGTCAAAAGCAATATCAAAGCAATTTTTAATCATTGCAATTTAGTCCAAAGCAATATCTCTTACAATCACCACGTATGGTAATTGAATGGAAGTCTAATTGAGTTTAAATCTTTTAACAGTAATTAATCAACCACGATAGAGTGGATGAGATTCCAAATCAACAGCTGGTTCCCTCGTAGCGGACACCGATATCTCTTTAGGCACTCCTGCAGAAACCACCACGAAATCACGCTCGGCATCCTTTCCGAAAAGACGTCATAATTGTCCGGCCCCATTCAACGGCGTCTTATCTCCATTTCGCGGAATGTCGAAGAGAGGGAATAATTAATTTTCGCTTATCCGGCCGCTTCATTTGGAGGCCATCATCAACGCCTGCCTTCATTAGGCGCGCCTAATTGATAAATTTGGAGACCGCAGCCATGGAAATACCGAAAGACAAAGATTGCGGATGCTAATTTTAATGTGTCGGCTCGGTAAGTTAATGCAGTTCGGATTCAGTTTAGCTTCCTGTCAAAAGGAGGATTCATGGTTGAATGAAACACAAAAACCAATTCCATATTTTAGTCATGCGATATGTTAGAAATTTATACGTAATATTTATTTTATTATTTGCTATGTTTATTTTTTCATGTCCAGCACAAACAATGTGATGTGTTCATGCAATTATCATTGAAAATATTTTGAACATGCTTTATTTGAGCGTGTGATAAAGTTGATCTATATACAAAAGACAACACAAAAGACAACACAAAAGACAAAGTTATATATATAAACCACGCAATATGTGAGTAACTTAAACACAGTGTTTGTTCAATTTAATAATTTTTCAAGCTCTGATGACGTGCTCATGCAATTTAGCATTAAAAATATTTTTGAATGTGTATAGATACACCTGATCATCATAACAAACATTAATTAAAAATGTTAGAAACTGTCTCTAGATGTAAGGGGATACTCATATTCATATGTTGTTTAGTTAAGTATAGTTAATATTCAGATTAGAGTCCATCGAAAAGGATGATTCATTGTTTAATGAAACATAAAACCAATTCTATATTTTAGCCCTGCGATATTTTAGTAATATATACGTAGCATTTATTAATTTTTTTATTTTGTATGTTTAGTTTTTCCACTCCTGCTCAAAAAAAAGGGATGCGTTCATGCAGTTCTATCAATGAAAATATTTTGAACATGTATTTGTCTATTTTATCACAACAAGAAACATTAATTAAAAATTTAGGAAAAATTAATCTAAAGATTGGGAGATGATGGCAGAATGGCTAGCGCACTGGTGCTTTGTGCCATTGATGTGTATAATGACCGCAGTTCCTGGTGTAATATTATTGTAGAGCTTTCGGCGTATGGTTGACAAACCTACCCCATAAAAAAAAAAAAAAACATGTCATACTTCGAAACTTGCCAGTAGGCCAGTAGTGATTATATAAGTATTTTTTTTATTAGTGTATCAATCCTTAGGTATTACATCAATTTTATAAGTATTTTATTAATCAATTAGATATTATCATGTCTGAGATTTTAGTAGCACATCAATCTTTATTATATATAACAATGAGTATTTTAATAGCGTATCAGATAGATGTTATCGTGATATATTGTAATACATGGCAATCATTACGCAAAATACAGCAAAGTCAAAGCAATATCAAAGCAATTGAAAAACACAGCAAAACATTGCAAACCAATATCTCCTAAAATCCCCGCATACGTGAATTGAATCGAAATCTAATTGATTGTAAATCTTTTTAAAAGTAAGGAATCAACCACAATAGAGTGGAAGAGATTCCAAATCAACAACTGGCCCTCGCAGTGGTCACCGATATCTCTTTAGGCACCCCTGCAGAAACCACCACGAGATCACGCTCGGCATCCCTTTCCGAAAAGACGTCATAATTGTCCATTCAGTGGCGTCTTATCTCCATTTCGCGGAATGTCGAGGAGAGGGAATAATGAATTCTCGCTTATCCAACCGCTTCATTTCGAGACCCTATCGTCAACGCCCGCCTCATTAGGGGGCGCCTAATTGATAAAGTTGGAGGCCGCAGCCGAGGAAATACCAAAAGACAAAGATTGTGGACGCTAATTTGGATGTGTTGGCTCGGTGAGTTAATGCAGTTCGGATTCAGTTTAGCCTCCTCTGAAAGGGATGATTCATGATTGAATGCAACATAAAAAAAAAAGCTATATATAAAACCACGCAATCTGTTAGTACGTTACACGCATTATTTGTTTAATTAATTTATTTTTGCAAGGTCTGGTGATGTGCTCATGGAATTAGCACTGAAAATATTTTGAACATGAATAAATCCACCAGATCATTTATAACAAACTTAATTAAAAATTTAAGAAACTGACTCTAGATGTAAGGAATGCTAATATTAATATGTTGTTTAGTAAGGTAATATAGTTGGTATTCAGATTAGAATCCATGGAAAAGGATGATTCATGGTTTAATGAAACAATGCAATATGTTAGTAATTCATACGTAGTATTAATTTATTTTATTATTTGATATGTTTATTTTTTTTTAACTTCTGCTCAAATAATGTGATGTGTTCATGCAGTTATCATTGAAAACATTTTGAACATGTATAGATCCACTTGATCATAACAATACACAATAATTAAAAATTTAAGAAAAGGAAACTAAAGATTGAGGCCTGGTGACAGAGTAGCTAGCGCTCTGTCACACGATGTTCCAAATTTCGGATTCGAGTACCGGGAGTTCCATGGATGTTTGTAGTGATTCGAAATCCACTTTACACTGTACGTCCCGGTCTAATATGACTGTAGAGTTTTGGGCGTACAGCTTACAATCTTACCCCGTAAAAAAAAGCATCTCATATTTCGAAATTTTCCAGTAGGCCAGTAGTAATTGCATGACTATTTTTTATTAGTGTATCAATCTTTAGGCATCATATTAATTTTTATGAGTATTTTAATAATCAATTAGATATTATCATGTCTGAGATTTTATTGGCATATTAATCTTTATGAGTATATACAATAATTATATGAGTATTCTTATTAGCATATCAATCTTTATGAATTATATTAATTTTATGAGTATTTTATTAGAGTATCAATTAAATATTATCATGATATCTTGTATCACTAGTCAATCATTAAGCATAATAATGCAAAGTCAAAGAAATATAAAAGCATTTGATCATTACAGCAAAGCATTGCAAAACAATATCTCTTACAATCCCTACCTAAGTGAGCTGAATTGAAGTGTAATTGAGTTTAAATCTTTTTAACAGTAAGGAATCCCCACGATAGAGTGGATGAGATTGCAAATCAACAACTGGCACTCGCAGCGGTAACCGATATCTCGTGGCACCCCTGCAGAAACCACCACGAGATCACGCTCGGCATCCTTTCCGAAAAGACGTCATAATTGTCCGGTCCAATTCAGTGTCGTCTTATCTCCATTTCGCGGAATGTCGAGGAGGGAGAATAATTAATTCTCGCTTATCCGGCCGCTTCATTTGGAGACCCCATCGTTAACGCTGGCCTTCATTAGGCGCGCCTAATTGATAAAGTTGGATACCGCAGCCGTGGAAATGCCGAAAAACAAAGATTGTGGATGCAAATTTGGATATGTTAGCTCGGTTAAGAGATTAATGCAGTTCGATTCAGTTTAGCGTCCTCTGAAAAAGAGATGATTTATGCTTGAATGAAACACAAAAGGCAAAGCTATATACATAAGAGACGCAATATGTTAGTAAACTATACACAGTATTTGTTGAATTTATTTATTTTTTGCAAAGACTGATAATGGGCTTATGCAATTAAAATTGAAAATATTTTGAACGTGTAATGTCAGGAGTGCTAATGTTGATGACTTGTTTGGTAACTTAATGAAGTTGGCATTTAGTTTAGAGTCTTTTGAAAAGGATGAGTCATGTGGTTTAATGAAACATAAAAACCAATTCTATATTTTAGCCATACTATAGGTTATATTAGTAATTTATAAAAGCATGGGAATATCCTACGACGTAAAAAAAAAAAAAAACACATCATATAGTAATTCGAAATTGGCCAGTAATAAATATATGAGTATTTTTTTTTTTTAGTGTATCAATCTTTATGTATTATATCTATTCTTATGAGTATTTTATTAATTAGATATTATTATGATGTATTTTATTTCTTGTCAAACATTACGCAGAAAAAAAAAAAGCAAAGTCAAAGCAATATCAAAGCAATTTTTAATCATTGCAATTTAGTCCAAAGCAATATCTCTTACAATCACCACGTACGTATGGTAATTGAATGGAAGTCTAATTGAGTTTAAATCTTTTAACAGTAATTAATCAACCACGATAAAGTGGATGAGATTCCAAATCAACAGCTGGTCCTCGTAGCGGACACCAATATCTCTTTAGGCACTCCTGCAGAAACCACCACGAAATCACGCTCGGCATCCCTTTCCGAAAAGACGTCATAATTGTCCGGCCCCATTTAACGGCGTCTTATCTCCATTTCGCGGAATGTCGAAGAGAGGGAATAATTAATTTTCGCTTATCCGGCCGCTTCATTTGGAGGCCATCGTCAACAATGAGTATTTTAATAGCGTATCAGATAGATGTTATCGTGATATATTGTAATACATGGCAATCATTACGCAAAATACAGCAAAGTCAAAGCAATATCAAAACAATTGAAGATCACAGCAAATCTTTGCAAAGCAATATCTCTTATAATCCCCACATAAGCGAATTGAGTTGAAGTCTAATTGAGTTTAAATCTTTTTAACAATAAAGAATCTCTACGATAGAGTAGCAGACTTTTCAAATCAACAACTGCCCCTCGCAGCGGTCACCAATATCTGTTTAGGCAACCTTGCAGAAACAATCACCACGAGAACACGCTCGGCATCCTTTTCCGAAAAGACGTCATAATTATCCAGTCCCATTCAATGGCTTCTTATCTCCATTTCGCGGAATGTCGAGGAGAGGGAATAATTAATTCTCGCTTATCCGGCCGCTTCATTCGGAGGCCCCATCGTCAACGCCGGCCTTCATTAGGCGCGCCTAATTGATAAAGTTGGAGACCGCAGTTGTGGAAATGCCGAAAGACAAAGATTGCGCATGCTAATATGGATGTGTTGCTCTGTTAAGTTAATGTAGTTCGATTCAGTTTAGCGTCCTCTCAAAAGGATGATTCATGGTTGAAGGCAACATAAAAGACAAAAGTTATACACTGAAGTGACAAAAGTCATGGGATAGCAATATGCAAATTTTCAGATGGCAGTAGTATCGCGTAGAACAGGTATAAATGCGCAGTGCTTTCGCAGAGCTTTCATTTCTGTTCAAGTTATTCATGTGAAGAGGTTTTGACGTGATGATGACCGCACGACGGGAATTAACAGACTTTGAACGCGGAATGTTAGTTGGAGCTAGACGCATGGGTCATGCCCTTTCGGAAATCGTTAGGGGAACTCAACATTCCCAGATCCACTGTGTCAAGAGTGTGCCGAGAGTGTGAAATTTCAGGCATAACATCCTACCATGGACAGCGCAGTGGTCGACCGCCTGCACTTAACGACCGAGACCGGCGACGTCTGCGAAGAGTCGTAAATTCTAACAGACAAGCAACACTGCGTCAAATAACCGCAGAAATCAATGTGGGACGTACAAGGGACTTGTCTGTTAGAACTGTGCGGAGAAATTTGGCTTTCTTGGGCTATTCCAGCAGAAGACCGACTCGAGTGCCTTTACTGACAGAACGACATCGCTTGCAGCGACTCTTGTGGGCACGTGAGTATATCGGTTGGTCCCTAGATGAATGGAAAACCGTGGCCTGGTCCGATGAGTCACGATTTCAGTTGGTAAGAGCTGATGGTAGGGTTCGAGTGTGGCGCAGACCCCACGAAGCCATGGACCCAAACTGTCAGCAAGGCACTGTTCAAGCTGGTGGTGGCTCCGTAATGGTGTGGGCTGTTTTTTCATGGCATGGACTTGGTCCTCTGGTGCGACTGGACCGAACATTGACTGGAAATGCTTATGTTCAGCTACTTGGAGATCACTTGCAGCCTTTCATGGACTTCATGTACCCAAACAACGATGGGATTTTTATGGATGGCAATGCGCCATGTCACTGGGCCACAACTGTTCGCGATTGGTTTGAAGAACATTCTGGACAATTCCAACGAATGATATGGCCACCTAGATCGCCCAACATGAGTCCCATCGAGCATTTATGGGTCATCATCGAGAGGTCTGTTCGTGCCCAAAATCCTGCACCATCAACGCTTTCACAATTATGGACGTTTATCGAGACATCATGGCTCAATATTCCTGCAGAAGACTTCCAACGACTTGTTGAGTCCATGCCACGTCGAGTTGCTGCACTTCGCCGGGCGAAAGGAGGGCCGATACGATATTAAGAGGTATCCCATGACTTTTGTCACTTCAGTGTATATAAACCACGCAATCTGTTTTTACGTCATGCGCAGTGTTTGGTGAATTTATTTTTTGCAAACCCTGATGATGTGTTCATGCAATTAACATTGAAAATATTACATAGTGTATATATCCACTTGATCATTATAACAAGGGTAAATTAAATATTTAAGAAACTGAATCTAAATGTTATAGATGCTAATATTGATATGTTGTTTGGTAAGTTGGGATTCAGTTCTTTTGAGAAAGATGATTCATGGTTTTAATGATCCAATTCTATATTTAAACTAAGTAATATTATGGTAATTTATACGTAGTAATTCTTTATTTTATTATTTGAATTATTTATTTTTTTCCAGTCCTGCTCAAACAATGTGATGATTTCATATAATTATCATTGAAAATGTATTGAACATTTTTCTCCGTATCACTACAATAAGCATTAATTAAAAATTTAAGAAATTAAACCTGTATATATTTCGATCTGAATCTCCATATGCTGTTTGGTATGTTAATACAGTTCGATTTTTTTGAATTCCACTGAAAAGTATGATTCAAAGTATTTTTAATTTAATGTATCTAAAATATTACATATTTTTCTAAAAATTTAAAAATATTAAGAGGTTTTGATGCGCATTACATCAACAATTATTTTTATGTCTATAGAAAAAAATTAATTCCGAAAAATCCTTTAAAAATAATCAGAAATTAGAAAAGTTCATTCCGAAATAAATTACTGATAAAGAAGGGGTTTATATACAGTATGTTTTTAGGGAACATAAAAATATTAATAAAGACAAAGATCTCCATAAGTTTAAGACCTATGATGTTGGAATTAAGTGATATTTTCAGAAATTAATAATTTTTTTTATTTATCTAAAGGTTTTTCAAATCGTAATATATCATTAATTACTAAAGGAACCTACTTAAAATTTCTTTTTAATTAATACTGAACAAGGCCTCCTAATTTTATTTTTTTCCATTTGTTAAAATATTACGTTAAATATTAAATATTATTCTTTGAGTGATGTTCGACAACTCAGTCATACACGAAAATAAACTCAAATAATATTCGACACAGACACGAAGAAATGCTAATGGACTGTATAATTATTTAATCTCCTTTTATTTAGGCAGCCATCAAGCTCGAAGATGGACTGCCATACGCAACTTTTTCTCGTTGGTTACAGAAGTTCAACTCTTTTACTTATGCAGCCATTAAGCTCGAAGATGCACTGCCACACGACCTTCTTTGGTCGTAGTTGTTCAACTCCCTTCTTACATTCTTTCTCTCTCTCCCCAAGTCAGCTCACCCTCTGCCAGACACCCCCACAGATAGGATGTTTTTCTGGACACAGGGAGTTGACCTCCCCCTATGCAGGGGAACCTGGGTTTCGACGTAACAAGTGATATTGTTGAAAAGTAATCTATCAGAAAAATGAAAATTTTAAATCATACTATATCAATAACAATCAATTTGTAAACTTTAGCTTTCTTAAAATAAAAACTAATAAACATTGTTCTGTTTATTTCTAAAGTTTAATAAGAATTTGATTATTAATAATGAAACAATCAAATTTTAAGAACTTTTAAATATTCTTTCTTTTAATATGTTTTCGTATAAACCTCACTGAGATAAAAAAAATGTAGTCAATAAGTTAAGGAAAAATAAAAAAAAAAAAAAAAAAACTTTAATTTTAAATTTTAATTTTACGTTTTCCTTATCATTATTTTTCAAATGAGTAAATCCAAACAGAAAAAAATATTGAAATGCTTATAGATTTTTTTCGATTGTTGATTTGTATTTGTATTTATTTTATTCTATTTTAGTATTTTAGACTTTTGTCACAGCGTTTAACTATATTCTTGCTCAAATTTCTTGACATTTAAATTACAAACGTAATTAAAAAAGTCAGATTATATATGTATAAAAAAATCAAAAACCTATCAATATTAATAAATTAATGTATAAATAAGATATGAGTTGCATACTGTACAAGTCAAGTATTTTGATATCTGCAACATCCAGCTATCTACAATCGATATCTCTTCCAAGTAGTTGATCCATAACACACAAGGGAATACACCAAAGAAGGTAAACAAACATAATAACATACGATGAATGGATGTAATACGTAATAAACATTTGTTTATGAATCATACGGGATTCCCTAGAGTACTATAGGATGATATATCGTGCAATATGTATAATGATCCGAGGCAGTTGGGTTCCTCTTCATTTTCATGCGCAGGCTTAAAGTATTTTTATTATTGCTTATTTCCGTGGAAGAGGTGCATGATGGTAATTTTATCAAGATTGTTATGAAAATGGAGAGTTTATTGCTACAGCAAACAAAAATTAGTTTTTTTTTTATAAGATGTATAAATTCTGTATTCGGCACAAAAATAAAAATATTATGATTGCATATATGTATATATATACATAAATTATATTTTATTCGATGACCATGTAGTTTATTTATTTTGTATTATATACAACTATTTATTCTTATGGCATTTCACTTTCTTTTATTCAAGAACATTGCTACCAAATTACTGTATAAATTTTACAATAATAATATGTGAAAATAATGAGAATTATTGATATTACTGATATTAAATGTTAATATTTAAAAATAAATCTCTGTTGCTTCGAACTCAAGAAATGAAATTTAGCCAGAATGGCCAAGTATCTACGATTCGTTGCCATAGGTTTTATGATTCGAGTCCCGGCAGTGCAGTGGAAATCCACTTAAAAAACAGTAGGTTCTAGTCTAATATGATCGTAGATCGTCGAGGTTTCATGAGTATTCAGCCATCGTGTTAAAATGTTTTGCTTTCTGTTGCTTCTCTCTGTAATTATTGGTTGTTTTCACTTTTCTTCTTAGTTTGTATTGATTGCGAATTTCGTGCTACAGGTACCGTTACAACGCTGTTTATGTTTTTTTTTTTTCACTATGGAGATGGCATTCTAATATAAGTAGGTGTTATCATTTGAAATTTTCGAAATCGTGTCACTTTAACCGTAACAGATAGAATTTAACTGTTGTTTTCCCCATGATTCTTGAGTGCATGCTTCAAAATACCTTAAACTAAAAATTTCACTCAGTTTCTGTGAATGGTATGATAGCTAGAAAATAGAAAGAAATTTTGAGAAATTTTTATATGATTAAATGATATATGCTTTCTATTCATTTTTCTTTCCTCCTAGCTACATCAAAAATTAATAATTAAAAAACAGTTGTTTCTTTTATTTTACTTATAAGTACATATAAAATTATATGAAATTTATTCGAGCAACAAAAGTAGACTTATAAATTGTACATTAAAAGAGAAACTTTCACAAACGGCGAATAAAAGCACGAAAACTTTTATCCAATCAAGGCTTTAGGTTATAAGAAGTCTAGTCTTGAATTGGCCAATCATACAATAGGTGAAGAGTATAATGATCCGATGGTGGTTTTTCTTAACAAAAGACTTTTTTCGCCTTTAGTTCTTTGTATAGAACCTAGTATTTCATTAGTACTGGCTCTGGTGCAATTTATTTTTTCATGGCTGGTAAATTACCGAGTATGCTATGTGGTAAATTGAAGATTTTTAACTATTTAAAAAAGTGTAAACTGTTTTTCACCCTTCAAAGAAATAAAATTAATAATGTATGAAGTAACCACTGTGTTCTTTTATGGAATTCAGCTAAGATAATTATTTTAACCGAGATAACTTATGGATCTTAAAAATGGGATGGTCGCCAAAGAAAGGAAGCTATTATATTGCTACTGAGATTAAAATAATCTTCAATGAAAAAAAGATTCTTTCAATTTTAAATTGTGTTTTTTTTCTTTTACCATAGAAATTAGGGATATATCGTGAGGCAAAAAAGTAAACGTGATATATAACCACCATAAGTTTTGAATAGTTAATGTTTCGTTGTAAAAATTTTATTTAAAAATGAAGAAATTTATGGGTTAGATTTTTTTTTTTCTTTAAAAATGAAATGGTAGTTTTTTTTTTAGAAAATAATGTTTTTCAACTTTTTTGAAATCGTGAAAATTTATTTTTAGTCTTTGTTGTATTAGGAAACTATTTTACTAGTTAAGCAAGTTTGGTGTAGGACTTAATGATAACTGTTCCATTAAGGAAGAAGAAATGAAAGTTGAACTTAAAGAATTTTAAGAGAAAAAACCTTAATACTAATGGCAGTATTTCAAATGGTCGAAAACTGATATGGGATAATCCAGCAACCAACAATTAACTACTGTAAATGTATCCTACAAACTATTCTAAAATGTGGTGAAAAATAAAAACAAGAAATTGATATTGTGACTAACATTGTTTATTGCGATAGCTTAATTACATTTTTTGAGTTAAACTGCTGGCTTAATTTGTGTTTGGGTTGATCTACTGTTTAATGTGGGTACTGTACCACCAATAAATATCCATGCAAAATCCAGGCCAATCTACCACTTGCAAAGTATCATCATGAAGATCACGTAGAAAATTTGTGAAACACATTAAAATGCTATGTTTTTCCTTTGATTCTATTGTATTTATTGTTTGTTTTCACTTTTATTCTTAATCTGCTTTGCTCCGGCGATTTTCGCGCTACAGGTACCATTCTAATGCTATTTATGGCTTTTCCCTATGGATATCACATTGAAATAAAAAAGTTGCCACTTCGATAGAGCCACTGTAACCGTAATAGTCAGAATTTAGCAGTCGTTTTTCAAAAGATTTTTCAGCGTGTTCCTCAAAATCCAGACTGCTACTAATTGGCTATCATGTCACCTGAATTCGCTTGTAATTGTTTTAAGATGTTTTTTGGGGACTCATGGGCAAATGGCTAGCACTCTGGCTTTCGGTACTACAGGCTTCATGTTCGAATACTGACGGTGGAATGGATGTTTGTTATTGGTTCGGAATCCACCTTAACCTGTAGACGCAGTTCTAATTATCATAAAGTGTGCAAGCAGTGACCGTAGAGCGACAAACTGAATGATTAAAATGTTTTTCTGCATTTGTCTAAATTTCTTTCATGGTTTCTCAATAAGTTTACCTATTAGCAATTATGGGAAGGTATAGTTCGTTGGAGTTTCAGAAATAGGAGCTCTTATTTGTTTGTCATAAGTACGAAAACCCAGAAAATTCCTACCAAACTATCTGGTTACAAATACGAAATGACATTTTCTGCTTATAATTTTCATCTCTCTTCCATTCGCATGATCATCTCTGTGGTCATGCGAATCTTCATAAAGCAGCAATTTAGAAACAGAATTAGTAAAAAAAAAATGCAATGTTGTGATATCAGATTTCTTTAAAAGATTTATATTACTGAAAAGTTCTCTAGAGAGTAAAAATAAGTATAAATTATAAGTCTGTAAAAATCTTGAAGTGGCGATATTTTACCGTAACAGGCATATTTCTAAAAAAAATACAATAACAAAATATAAATAATTTCCATTATACGAGGGTGGGTCAATAAGCACTTTAAAAATCACAGAGATGGTTGCTTTAGTAATAAAGCAAGTTTTTTTCCGAGGATTACGCTTTGCATATACTGTTGTAAAAATACAGCCATAATCCTTAGGTAGTTGAATTATTGCGAACGACAGAAGCAAAATATTGACAAGGCTGATGTTGCTTTTATTCAAAGTGGAAAACAAATGCAATCCTTTTGCCGATTCAATTTTTGTCCAACCACAGTATTCACCGGATTTGACCCCTAGTGACTTTTTTTTTTTTTTTCCAAATATGTAAAAAGGGGCTCTCTGGGAGAAGATTCAAGTCGAACGAGAAACCAATGCATATTTTGAGGGCATCCTTTTGGATAGCTCGGAGAATTTGCAGAAACGCTGAGCAAAGTGTATCGAGCTGAAAGGCGACCGTGTTAAAAATGTAAAGTGGATTTATTAAAAAGAAATGCTTTTTTTATTCTTTTTAAGTATTTATTCACCCTCCTTTTAAATAACATAAGAAAAAAAAAAATTAACTATAAAGGAATTTAAAACGTTCGTTTACAAATACAATAGTGTAGATCGAACATAACGTTTCGGTATTCAGAGACGGTTGCGGTAAACGTTAAACCAAAAATATGGCTTACAGATTTGAAAATTTATAGATCTATCAAAATGTGATATTTATTATTTCAAATGTGATTAAATGTATCTAAAATTATGGAACAAATGTTTAAAAGGTAAAAAATTTTTTTTCCTAATGCAGCTGGCAAACATTTAGACAGTTGACTTTGACGTCTTAAGGCAAGCGCTGCATAGACGGACGTTACTCAACTAGCACTACCCAGGAGGTGCGTGTAACTTAAGAATAAGCAACGGGCGCGAAGTAACATTACCCCAGCAACGCTCTACGATTATGTTAGGCCGGTACCTACGGTTTAAAAATGGATTCCGAACCACTACAAACATCCATGGAACCCCTGGAAGTCGAACCCGAAACCTGTGGTACCGAGCGCCAGAGCGTTAGCCCATCAAACCCCTTCGCTCGTATATTACATAAAAAAATAAAGCACCAGAAAGAAAGTACCGTATTCACACCAAAGAGTCCAGTGGAGAAGCATGAAGGGTCTGCCGATTGGTAGTTTCGGCGCTTGGGATTAGTTCACGCTGCATTCACACTAATTTAATTCGAATTTTCGATTCTAAGCTTTAGTTTCGAATCTGTTGGATCATCCATTGCAGCCACTACCTTCAGAAACGAATAGATTCAATGGTCACGCAACGACACGCAAATGTGGAGTAATGAATTACTCCAAAAAACCCGGGCGAAATGCCATTTCTTCATCTTCCTTTTGGCATACATAGGTTGAATCTGAGATGTCGCCTTCTATTCAATAACAAATAAATAAATAAATAATCGTTGCAAGTATTACAATATAATCTTATATATGTAGTACTTGCATTCATATTAGGAGCTTAAATGAGTACATATACATTATATTCATAATACGAACAAAAAAATCCCTTACAAGAATTGTGGGCAAATCCGTACATCTAGAACGTATATTTATATCGGAGCTTAAATGAACACATATACGAAGTATTTCTTTTTCACATTAATTTAAATTTGTAAATCTTATTGTAATCATTGAACAAATCCCTTACAATGAACACTAATCCCTTAACATCTTAAAAAAAATATTGATAAATCTTTCATCTTAAACTGCAACGATACATTACATTTGAAACAGAAACACGACAGTTAAAAAAAGGACAACAATTAACTAAAAATTCCAAGAACATCCCCATCAATTAAATAAAAATGCTTCAGCGGATCCACAAAGAGATCTGAAACCCTCTCCAGTGGTTTCTGAGAAGACTTTGCAAGAATCGATGGAAGAGGAATTTCCGCACTCGAAGATCAAGGCAGAGTAATCTGAGTTGATCCTGGACTTGATGCTCAAAATATTTGTATTTTCCTTTTCAAATTCTATTTCTTGATGAATGAATTCCTCCATCAATTAATCTTGGGGAAGGGCAGGAGGAAGGGTGTCCTTCGTTTGTGCTTAGGAAGTTGTCGTTTGCTTTGGGCATTGAAAGCCTTCCCCATGTTGACATTTAAACTCGGGGAGTGGGTCGTTTCTGCACGTGGTGTGAGAACTGAACCGTAAGTTGAGAAGGGGGTGGGTAGGGTGGAAGTGCACTACATGGTGCAGTACTTGTAAGCATTTTTGGCTTATTATCAATTACGAAGAACGACTTAAAAGGATTTGTTGAGCCATTAAATTCAGTAGTTTTCATTTCAAAGGGGGATATTTAAAAGAGAATAGTAAGATAATTTAAATATCTATTAAAGCGGGATGAATATTTTTTTGGGGTAATTTTAGACTCTGTTAAATAAACAGGATTAAAATGGATTTAAATAGAAGTATAAAATAAAAACAATTAAATTAATTAAATTTGTTGCATATTGTGATTAACAGAAAGGTAAATAGGCGTTTAATTCTATAAGAAAAATTGAATTTTGTTTTTTTGAATGTTCTTTTTGAAACGCTGCTGAATTAATCCTAATTCCTTGATATTCAAATTCAAAAAGCTTTTAAAGAATTTTATTTCTTTAGTTTTTTGTTTTTCTTAAGCTTATTAAAACGTACTGATTCATAATTATTCAAAAACTGAAAATCACTACAGAAATATTAGCATTCAATTCATACTTTTTTTTTTGCAATTTATTTCTATTAAAATACACAAAACTTTTATTCAATTTTTAAAAATGTTGTTTAGCAGTTTATTATCCACACTTGGCAGATATCTGGACCAAGCCCACGGAAACAGTATGGATTCATAGTTGAAGGGCTTTCCCTTCAACCATGAATCCATACCTGTTTCCGTGGGGCAGATTATTATGATGCAGCACATGTAGGTAGAAGGATTTGACTTTGCTTCGGGGCTCTACAGTTATATGAGACCGGGACATATGGCTTAAAGTGGACACCGAACCATTTACAAACATCCATGGCACCGTCAGGACCCGAACATGAAACCTGGTGGCACTGAGTGTTAAAAAGCTAGATACTCGGCCATTCAAGCTCAATGTAATTTTCGTCATTCATCTTTTGTCCATACATAAGTTGAATCTGAGACGCTATACTCTATTCAATAACAAAAAATAATCATTGCAGATACAAACAAACTAACAATACAAGCAATAAGTATTCTTATTGCAGATTAAATGAATTCATCAGCAGCATATACGAAATATTTCTTTTCATATTAATTTAAGTTTTGTAAATCTTGTTGCAATCATTGAATATATCCTTTGAAATGAACATTGATTCCTTAAAATCTTTTAAAAGAACTAATAATTCTATCATCTTAAACTGCAACGATACATTACATTCGAAAGAGAAACGCGACAGTTAAATAAACGCCAGCAATTAACTTAAAATTCCAAGAGCATCCCATAAATTAAAGAAAAAAATATCAGTGGATCCACAAAGTGATTCAAAACCTCTCCAGTGGCTTCTGAGGAGACCTCGCAAGAATCGTTGAAAGACGAATTTCCGCACTGCTAAGATCATGGCAAAGTAATCTGAGTTGATCATGGACTTGATGCCTCAAAATATTTACTTCTTCCTCTTAATTCTGGCAGTTTCTCTCTTGATGAATGAACCTCCATCATTAATCTTGAGGAAGGGCAGGAGGAAGGGTGTCTTTCGTTTGTCTTGAGAAGTTGGCGCGTGAAGCCTTCCCCCATGTTGACATTTAAATCCTAGGGGCGTTGGTCGTTTCTGCACGTGTTGGTGAGAACTGAACCGTGTTTTGAGAAGGTGGATAGGGGTGGAAGTGCACTACATGGCGCAGTATTGCAAACATTTTTGGATTATTATCAATTACGAAGAACGACTTAAAAGGATTTGTTGAGCCTTTAAATTCAGTAGTTTTCATTTCAAAGGGCGATATTTAAAAGCGAATTATAGGATAATTTAAATATCTATTAAAGCGGGATGAATATTACTGTGGGTAATTTTGAAGGTCCTGTTAAACAAAGATGATTAAATGGATTTAAATAGAAGTATAAGATAAAAATTAAATTAATTAAATTAATTTGTTGAAGATTGTGATGAAAAGAAAGTAAATAGACTTTTAATCCTATAAGAAAATTGAATTTTGTTTTAATGAAAGAACAAGTATTAATTCGTTGCTTGAAATATTGCTGATTTAATCCGAATTCATTGATATTCAGATTAAAATAAAGTCTTAGAAAAGAATTTTATCTATTTCTTAGTTTTTGTTTTCATCAAGCTTATTTATTAAAACATACTAATTCATAATTATCCGAAAACTGAAAATCACTACAAAAATATTAACATTCCATTCATATTTTTATCCAATTTATTTCTAATAAAATACACAAAGGTTTTTTTTTTTCAATGTTTCACAAAGGTTGTTGATGTTTCTTAACCTTCCTTGTAGATATCTTGACAAATATCCATGAACGCGTATGGATTCATGGTTGAAGGGAAAGTGGGCTGCGTCTGTTATGATGAAGCACATGTAGGTAGAAGGATTGACTTAGCTTCGGGAGCTCTACAGTCACATGATATCGGGACATATGGCTTAAAGTGATTCAGAACCACTGCAAACGTCCATGGAACCCTCGGGACTCTTACCCGAAACCTGTTGCGCTGAGCCCCGAGAGCTAGACATTCGGTCATTCAATCCCAATGTAATTTCTTCATCATTCTTCGTGGCATACATAAGTTGAGTCCGAGACGATATCCTCTAATCAATAGCAAAAAATAATTATTGCAAATATTGTAAATATATCCTATACAAGTAGTAAGTACATTCTGATTTTAGCTTAAATTAATTCATCAACAGCATGTGTGAAATATTTATTGCTTATCTTAGTTTAAGCTAATCTTATTGCAATCATTAAATAAATCCTTTAAAGTGAACATTGATTCCTTAACATCTTTTTTAAAAATGATAAATCTATCGTCTTAAACTAAACAATAATACATTAAATTGAAAAAGAGAAACACGACAGCAAATAAACGCCAGCAATTAACTTAACATTCCAAGAACATCCCCATAAATTAAAGAAAAATGCTTCAGCGGATCCACAAAGGGATTCAAGATTCCTCCAGTGGCTTCTGAGAAGACCTCGCAAGACTCGATGGAAGAGGAATTTCCTACACCCGAAGATCAAGGCAAAGTAATCTGAGTTGATCATGGACTTGATGCTCCAAATATTTACTTCTTCCTCTTCGAACTCTGCCAGTTTCTCTCTTGATGAATGAATTCCGCCATCAATTAATCTTGGGGAAGGGCAGGGGAGGAAGGGCGTCCTTCGTTTGTCTTTGGAAGTTGTCGTTTGCTTTGGGCGTGTGAAGCCCTTCCCCATGTTGACATTTAAACCTTGGGGAGTGGGTCGTTTCTGTACGTGTTGGTGAGAACTGAACCGTGTGTTGAGAAGGGTGTGAAGGGGTGGAAATGCACTACATGGTGCAGTACTTGTAAACATTTTTTGATTATTATCAATTACGAAGAACGACTTAAAAAGGATTTGTTGAGCCATTAAACTCAGTAGTTTTCATTTCAAAAGCGGATATTTGAAAGCGAATGATAGGATAATTTAAATATCTGTTAAAGCGGGATGGATACTACTTTGGATAATTTTAAAGGCTCTGTTGAATAAAATGGAATGATCATTAATTAAAATGGATTTAAATAGAGGTATAAGATAAAATAATTAAATTAGTTTGTTGAAGGTCGTAAAAAGGAAAGGTAAATAGACTTTTAATTCATAGGAAAAATTGAATTTTGTCTTATGGAAAGACAATTACTAATTTTATTTGAAACATTTCTAATTAAGAATTCATTGATATTCAAATTAAAAAAAAAAAAAAAACTTTTAAAGTATTTTTCATCGATTTTTTTGGTTTTGTTTTCATCAAGCTTTATTAAAATATTGATTCATAATTATGCAAAGAATGAAAATCACTACAAAATTATTAGCACATAATTCATATTTTGTTTGCAAATTATTTTCAATAAAATACACAAAGGGTTTATTCCGTGTTTCACAAAGATTGTTGTTATCTCTTAACCCATGTGGTAGATATCCAGAAGATGCCTACCAACCCATATGGACTCATGGTTTGTAGGGAAAGGGGTCAGCTTCTGTTACGATGGAGTACCCGTAGGTAGGCCCCTGTGATTGACTTGAATCGGGCTCCTACGCTCTACAGTCATATGAGATCGGGACCTATGGCGTAAAATAGATTAGCTTGTTTTGAAACATGGATGTTTGTAGCCGAACCCCTACACAGAAGAAAAAGTAAAATAGTGTGAAAATAACCTAGCTATGACGAAGTTTGATATAGTTATAAAAGAGATCATAGCTATGTAGTTATACTAGCAGAACCCGGCATACGTTGTCATGCCCCTACAAAAATGCAACATAGAAAATTACAGATCTTAAATATAAATGTTCTAAATGTTCCAATATACGTGCATACTATTTTCATGGATATTGTTTGAACGGTATATAAGATGAAATGCCGCAGCACCATCTAGTGGCAAGTAACAATAAAGTGGATAGCACGAATATATTTTCCATACTTGAATACATATTTATACCAATTTTCATCATGATTGGTTGAACTGTATAGAAGTTGATATATGCAGCACCATTTGGTTGCAATTAACAACAAAGAGGATAGCATAAAAAACATTCTGCATGTTTTTGTCAAACACACACGATAAATTTCATCAAAAATTGGTCAAACCATTTGAGAGGAGTTCAGTGACAAACACGTACAGAAGAACTATATCAATTGCAGAGCGACTTACTGGGTTCAATTGTGAATCTAAACCATCCAGGGATCCACTCAAACACGCACAAAAGTTGTCATCAAAATCGGTCCAGTCGTTTAGGAGGAGTTCGGTGACAAACACATGAACAGAATAGTAGTGTATAAAGTTGGTCATAGCTATAAGACAGAAGCTCCATGATCTCGTTTCTCTAAGTTAAAGAAGATTACGGAAAATTTAAACTAACAAGTTAAATGAAGAAAGTAAAAGTAATAAAAGAATCACATATAATATTTTGAGGTAGCTATTATAAATGGACATATTTTTCCATGTTAGTTCAAGTACCAACCATAAGAAGAAAAAAAGTCAAATACGGTGAAAGAATCTAGCTATGACGAAGTTTTTGATATAGCTATAAAAGATAATATAAATTTAAATTATTTAAACGTTAATGACATATATTATATAACTCTTTTCAATTGCATTTTTAGCAAAATATAATTACTCTTTTAAGAACAATGAAAGACAGAAGGTAATAAAATAAATAAATAAGAATTCAGAGGCAACAAAAATCCGTAAATATGGAAATCATTTATAAATTTTGATAAAAAAAAATAAATCAAATTTCAATTGAAATTTCATGAAGTAGAAACAAATAATTAAAACTGAGATCAATTTATAATATTATGTTGATGTGTATCAGCAAACAAACTCATATAAGTATGATGAAGAGTCCTTTAAATAGCAAAATTATGATAGCAGTTTATTAATTAGCTTAAAAGAGCAGTTCCTCTTCTTTTTAACCATCCTTATTGAACATTGTGTGACGCTGAAACAAATCCTTAAAATCATCACGGACAGCTTTAATTAACAAAATGAACAAAATGACAGTTAAAGAATTAAATCTAAATCCTTTCAATAAATTTACATGCTAACAATTCTTTAAAAGTAATTTTTGCCAGTAATGAATGGGATATTATAACAAAATTTATGACTGAACTTTGCTTTTTAGCTCTTTTAATAATGCAGAAAATCTAATCAAGGTTTGGCAATTAGAGAATAGAAATAGTTGGAATACTGATTTTTTTGACAGAGTCTATTGTCCGCCTAATAGTTTTAAATTTAATTATTAATGTTGTAGCATTTTTGCCCATTAAGAAAGAATATAGCATTTCCGTTCCCAGGGAAAGGAATGTATATTCTTTAACAAGTATTCAAATCTGACAGCAGATACTCAGTGTCGTGGATATTTATAATACATGAAATTAGTGTCTCGTTCTAATGAGAAAAACCTGTCCCTCAAATCTGACAGCAGAAAAGCAGTGTCGTGGATGCTGGTGTTTTAATTAAGTCTTGAAAAGAGAAAATTATTATTAAAGAATTATTAATTATTATTATCATTAAAAATTTATTAGAATCATTAAGAAATTAGTTTCTTGTTCTAATGAGAAAAACTTTTCATTCAAATCGTAAAAGTAGATAATCAGTGTCATGGATAATGAGACATAATCAAATTAGCGATTGGCTGTCGTCCTAGGTCGAAACATCTGCATCTGCAACATGGAATTTGTCAGGAATTGCTGCATCGTGATTGGTGATAGACTACGGGCTGAGGAAGTGTCCACTCTGAGAAGTGAAGCTGTTGGCGGATTTTCTTAAAGAGAGATATTTGGAGAAGGAGGGAGAGTGTTCTGTGAAGAATTGACAGAAGTGTTTTCTTTTTATCTCTCAAGTGACTGAACAGGCAGGAGATTCAACATGTTTACAAAAGTGGGCCTGTGATTTCGTGTATGAGAGGGTGTGATAATTAAGGTCTGCTGCAGACAGGATGCATTAGATTCGTGGTAGACTCAAAAACTGGAAAATCCCCGACCTTGGAGAGAACTTTATACTTGTGAATCAAATTTATATTTTTAAATTCCAATTCTTTGTAAATAGTAAAATAACTCAGAGTTCTGTATATATATATATATATATATAATAAAAATTCGTGCCTTTCCGTAAACCTGAAAGTGAGCTTTGTCTGGTACAGGCCGTGTACAGGCCGTACAGATTGGTACAGTCCGTGACGTTACAAAGGTGTTTATGGCATGAAAATTCAACTTTGATGTGTTTAAAAATTTGTGAAACATCCTTTTGCTAAACATTAAAAATAATTGAATGCATACTGGTGGATTTTCTTTTTCTCTTATTTCCATTCTATAAGACCTTTTCAATTTTCTTGGTCTTAAATTTATTCATTCATTAGTCACTTTTACTAAGTTTCATTTAATTTTCATGAAATAATTTTGGGGATTACACATTGAAATTAAGTTGCTCTAATTTTTTTTCAATGTTTACTTAATATTAACTGTGGGTGTTCGATTTGGAAACCAAAATAAACGATGTCGGAATGAAAGTTTCCATGACCATGGTGGAGATGATCTACACTATTTTTAAACTTTTCTATGACTACGTTATATTATATGGTATGTTATACGTTATTCAATGTCTTCTACCAGCTCATACTCTCCCTATATATATCTTGTTTAAATTTTCAATCTTTTAATAAAATTCTTCTTATTAAGCCACTCAAGGTCAAATACATTTTTTATTTGAATTTGTAGTGTGACACTTGATGTTAAAAATGTTTTCAAATATTAATATTAATATTACTATTCATTAAGGGTTTACGAATAGAAATTAATTTAATTCCCTTTCAAGAGAAAAAATATTCCGATAAAAATTATAGCACGTGAATTTTTTAATACCATTTCATAGTTTTGACTTTTGTTAATTACGTCAGTATCATTTATTTTCGAAATATACTTCATTATTCAATTTCTTATATTAGCTCACACTCTCTCTATATATATCTTGTTCAAATTTTCAATCGTCCATAAAATACTTTTTATTCCTCCACTCAAATTCAAGTACATTTTTGAACTTGTAGTGGATGACAGCACTTAATGTTAATACAGTTTTTCAAATATTAATTCATTTATTGAATTTAATTAATTAATTTTTTTTTTTAGATTAAAATTGCATATATCTACCAATAGATGACGCCAGATAAACTTAAAGAAATGAATGAAAATTATTTATAAACGATTTTTCTGCAATATAGTGAAAAAAAAAAAAGGTAGGAATTGACTTTATTATTTTTTTTTTTTTTATATTACTTGTTTTAAACTAGGCTGATTAACTATGAACAATAGACCAAATATGTATTTTTAAATCATTTAAAATAATTTTTCAATACATTCCCTAATTTTTTTTCATATTTGAAAAACTGAGTAGTATTGCGGATTTATTTATTTAGTGTTAAATATTAACAAAATAATCGATAATTGAATAATAAATATTTCTGATCGAATTGAAGCTTTTATGAGCTTTTTAAAGTAATTTTCAATATTCATTATATAGATTTTAATTCTCTTATTTTTCTGAAAGTCTGTGTAGGAAATTTCTTGTATTATCAGAAAAGCTTTAAATTATTTCAGGAAACAAATAATTTTTAAAATTATAAACTTGAACTCTTTAATTTTTTTTGTTATTTAATGTGTTTTAACATATATTAATTAGTATTTTTTTCTTTTATTATTTATATTATATGTCATTTTACCGTCAACGTTTAAGCCATTTCCAAACAAATAATTTTAAGCATCATAAAATGAACTCTCTTTCTTAATTTTTTAAATTTATTGGTTTTTATTTATACTCAGGTATTTATTTTTTTAACATATATTAGTATTTGTTTTTCATATTTTTCTATTATATCATATGCCCTGTTAATATTAATGTTTAAACCATTTCCAACCAATTTTAAAAATCATAAAAATAAACTCTGTTACTTAATTTTTTGCTATTTAATTTTTATTTGATTTTATTTATTTAGTTTTTTACTTCGTTATTTAATTGCTATTTTATTGTTTGGCTTCATTTATTTATTTATTTTTTACTTTGTTATTTAACATTTTGATATTTATTTTTCTTTTTTTTTTTTATTTCTTCCTTTTGCTCTACTATTTAATTTTTTAGCATATAATAGTATTATTCTTTTTTTCTATTATGTTATATGCCATTTTACCATCAACGTAATTAATTAAATCTAATAAATCATAATTCATTCAAAAATTCTAGCAGTTTCAATGATTGAATTCACGGTAGAAATTAAAATTCATGGACAGCCATTTGGAAATAATGTAGACATAAAATCCCCAGCGTTTTAGAGTTTGCTTAAATTTGAGAAACCTCTAACTTTTGTTTCCTTTTTCTTAAACAATAGTTTCTGAACTGTGTGGTCATTAAGCATTCTAAGAAAGTCGACTTTCTCTTTCTTTAATTAATAGGATTCGAATTTAATTTTCTAGGACTTCCGATTCCTTAAAATCACAGTACTGGAGTGAGTGGTGTAGTTTTTAATGACTGGTCTGGGGAAAAAGTCCCTAATGACTTTTATTCTTAAATATATAGGGAAAAAAGGAAAATGTTCCTTTAATCTGGTTAATTAGTGAAATATAGATTTTCTAATATGCATCCTACCAGATGAATGCGATTTTCGCATAAGTAATCCAGAAATCTAACCACATTTTTTTATTAATTCTTTTTTTTTTAGGGAAGCAATTAGTATAAGACATTTGCGTATGAATTATTGATGAGATTTTAAATTAGTCAAAAGAATTCATAAAAATCTTTTATTAAGAAAAAGCAATGCTAAAAATTAATCTTGATTAATCAGCAGTAATGCAGTAACATTTAGCGGAAAGAATTAATTTAAATGAATGTAATGTGCTTTAATTGAACTTTTAATGGAATACATTACAGATATAAATATTTTTTAGTCAAATTGAGTTATTTCGATTTCTATATTCCTTTCTAATTAAGACATACCATTATTTATGTTCAAATGACTTGTATGACTAATTCCAAAAAGTCAAAAATTTAAATTCCTTTTATTTGAACAGATGCTTATAATTTAAAAAAATCAAATCGATTTCTAAGATTAATTACATGTAAATCAATACTGTAATGCTAAAGTGATATCGAACTTCGTCATAGCTAGGTTCTTTCACACTATGACTTTTTTTCTTCTGTAGTTGGTTTTTGAACTAGAATGAGGAAATAATACTGTGCTCAAAAAGTAAGGCCAATTATTTATTTTTCAAAAACTCTTTATATATTCTTCCAAATTTATTTCATCAACTTCAAAGTAATCCCATTCGGACAAAATGCATTTATGCAAACTTTTTCCCACCGTCAATGCTAAAAAGTAATCGGCGCGGCGATTCATGTTGAATCTCTTCAATCGACTCAAAACGGTAACCTCGGAGTTGGTCTTTTGAGTATAGAAGAATAGCCAGAAGTCGGTGTGATTATTGTGGTTGTGGAACGATATGGGTATCATTTTGGTGAAAAAGTAATGAAGAATCAATGCAGTGTGAGTTGGCGCATTCAGTGTTTTCGGTGTAAATCGACGGTTTGCAAGCACCAACTCATTAATTTTGGACGTGAACTTCGTTGGTTGAGATCGATGGTCGACCAAAAGAATTATGCAGAAAAAGGCATATATATATATATATATATATATATATATGTATATATAATATATCTTCTGTGTGTGTTATGTTACTTTGAACTGAACTCCTAAAACGGCGGACCGATTTTGATTGAAATTTTTGCGTGTGTTTGACGAAACATGGATAATGCTTTTTGTGTTACTGTTTTTTTGTTGTGATTGTCGTCACCAGATGCTGCAGTATATCAACTTCTTTACCATTCGGAAAACCAATCGCTTTTATGAAAACTGTATATCTTCTTTATATCGCTATATGTGTATTCGAATATGGAAAATATATTCGCGCTATCCACTTTATTGTCACTTGCCACCAGATGGTGCCGTAGCATTTCATCTTATATATCGTTCAAATGATATCCATGAAAATTAGATATACACATATTGGAGCATGGGGAATATATTCGCGATATGTAATTTTCTTACAATGGCAGGAGAACATATGCAGGGTTTTGCTAGTAACTATATAAATAAATTATTTTACCTGATAGTTTTAGAATATTATTTATTTCACCCTTGTTATTCCGAATATTTATTCATCACGATCAATTATTCCCCCAAAAATATTTGTGAAGTTTATTGAAGAAAATCTGCAAAAATCATTTTTAAAAATTTATTTTCATGCAAAAACAGTTATCTATTTCTATTATAAAATATACGTATTTTAAATCATTCATTGAAAATAGAAAATAAGAGCCTATATATTTCCATCCAGTCAGAAATGCATCAATTCGAGCGTAAATATATATATATATATATATATAAAACTAATATTTTACATGACGAATAAAATAAATTCTTATTCATATTCAATATTGGTTTAATTTTTCTTCAGTTGAATGTTATTCTTTCGAAAGAAATATGAGATAATATTTTTTTATGCTACTACTCTGATATATTGTTTATTTTACTTTCAATTCTATTTAATATAATTATTATAACTACATTATTCACTATTATAACTATATTACAGATTACATATATCTTTTTTTGAAAGCTTCATAAATTAATATTTATACTTAATAAATTTTGTGTTTCTCGTTTTACACATCGAAAAGACTGGAATGGTATTTTAAGTGGTTTAATTCAAATATTTAAGATTTTTTTTCCCAATAAATAAAAATAATAATAATAATAAAATAAATAAATTACTTGTTTTCATAAGTGCATCAGATTTTGTAATGGGTAAAATAGTAATGGTAATAGTAAAATGGTATATAGTCTAGTATTAATTTATCTATACCAATTTGAAGTCATGTGGAAAATGGAAAATTACTGACTGTTTATTTCTTCAATAATAATAATAAATAAATTTCTTGCTTTCATTAACACATCCGATTTTTAATTCACATAGTATATAGTCCCTTATTAATTTAGCTATGCCAACTAAAAGTGAAGTGGTTAATAGAAAATTTCTGAATGCATTTTTGAAAAATAAAAATAAAATGAATAATAAATAAATTACTTGTTTTCATAAGTACATCAGATTTTGCAATAAAAATGGTATATAGTATCTTAGTACTCTAGCTATGCCAATTAAAAGTGATGTGGTTAATGTAAAATGTATGTTTGCTAATTTTTCTAATAATAATAATAATAATAATAAATAGTAAATAAATTACTTGTTTTCATAGGGGCATAAGATTGCTACAAAATGGTATATAGTCTTTTATTAATCTAACTTTTCTAATTAAAAGTAAAGTAGTTAATGAAAAAAATTCCAACTGTTTATTTTTCCAAAAAATAATAATATTAATAAATAAATAAAATAATAATAATAAATAATAAATAATTTTCTGGCACTTATAAGTACATCAGATTTTACAATAAAATGATAGCCTCTTATTAATCTAAACATGCCAGTTAAAAGTGATGTGGTTAATGGAAAATTTCTAACTTTATTTTAAAAAAAATAATAATAATATTAATAATAAACTAATTATAATTAATTAATTGCTTGTTTTTATTAGTACATTAGATTTTTCTTTTAAAATTTTATATAGTCTTTTATTCATCTATCTATACCAAATAAAAAACAATATATGTGAGGTAAAACTTCACAATTTAATCAAAATCAGTGCTACAAAACATTGTTGTGAATAACATGATACTATTAATAAGAATTTATTAATTTTTTTTTTCCTATTAGAGAAGTTTTCAGCACACGCCCCATGAAATCATTTTTATACATATCACTTTTTCACTCACTTTCCACATATCCGAAAGGTCTGTCAGTGTAATCGAAGTTACATAAAATCGATAATGTATTAATAGTGTGTACTTAAATAGGTAAATGCTGTTCTCAGGACATTGAGTCATTAAAAACACCTGGAGGGGATTTTCAAAAACAACCACTTTACATTAACAAATTATTTGGATAAAAAGACAGAAAACTTCAACCAGGTAGTGCCGATAAAAGATTCTCCCACATAATCTTAGTTCCTTTGTATTTAAAAACATTGTTTGTAGAGGTGGCTATGAGCTTAATTGAACGATCCTTCTTTTGCATGGAGGCTGATTCACAATACCACTTGATCACAAGTGGGATTTCTTTTGTAAGATTCACTAGATAGACATCAACCGGAGGAAACTAAAAGATTTCTTTCGTTTTTTATTCGTTAATTTAGTAATGTTAAAGCTTTTAAACTTTTTACACATTCAATAAAGCTGCTATTATTCGCTACGGAGAGGTTCATTGCAAAAGTGGTGCCCTTTTTTTTTTCTTCTTCCACACTGGAGAAAAAAATGTGACAAAAAACTTTTTATCTGGCTACTTGGGCAGACTACTTATTTCACACTTGACTTTATCTCCTGGACATCCGTGGAAAAAAAAAAAGCCCCCCAAAAAAACCCAAAAGGAAATTCCGGAAAAGGAAGTATAAAAACAAGAATCCAAAGATCCATTTTCATTATGCCCCGACACTCCTGCGTAGAAGAAGACTATTAACTTTTCAACAGAAGATATTTCTCTTGGGTTTGCCCACGGGACTTTGCTCTCACTGTGTCCGTAAGCTTTTAAGGAGTCCTTACACGCTGTGAGGGCGTGTTTACTGTGTTTGCTCTCTTATGACGTATCAATAAGAAGGTCGCCATTGGCACTTCCGGGATATTAAAGGAAGGGGGAGATCTTTGGGGATGAGGGAGTCCGGGGATGTTCCTGGGTGCCCTAGGGACAGGGAGTGTTTGTTTTTATTAACTGACGAGGGGTGTGTGGCAGGGAAAAGTAAGATGCAGGAGGGTCTCTTGTGGGAAAGAGGTGGTGGATTTAGTGGTGGTGGGTATCTGAATGTTTCACTTCCCAAAGTTGGATTCTTTTTGGTTTGCAATAGGTGGTGCGGAATGATAATTATTATTTATTTTTTAATGAATTAATTAGTATCTTAAAGTATATTTTTGTTAAAATTTTGCAAATTAATAGCCAGTTGATTAATTTATACATACTGAAGCAAAAAATTATTATATTATATATGGTCATATATATACATACATATCTCTCTCTCTCTCTCTCTCTCTCTATATATATATATATATATATATGTATATATGTTCGTGTGAGCCATATTTTTTTTAAAATTTACTTTCTGAATGGGAGACAAAAAAAAAAGTAATATACAGGAGAGATCTTTTGTGGTGAATCCTATAGTATTGAGTCATAAATAGCATGATATCTTTGATAGTATATGATATGATACCTTGGATAGTATATATGATATGATATATTGGGTAATATTTGATATGATATCTTGGATAGTATACTGATATGGTATCTTAGATAGTATATGATATGGTATCTTGGTAAGTATGCGATATGATATCATGGATAGTACATGCATTAGACAGTATGGATTCTTTTGGATTACAATAGATGGTGTAGAATGTTAATTTTATGATGTTTTATTTTAATTTTATTCGTAGCTAAATGAATTAATTAGTATCTTAAAGTATATTTTTTGTTAAAAAAATTGCAAATTATTTGCAGAGTTGACTTAGTTTATAAATACTGAGTAAAATTATTATACATGAGCATGCTCGTATGAGCCACGGATTTAGTGATGGGTATCTGTAAACTTTCGTTTCACAAAGTTGGATTCTATTGGATTTTAACAGGTGGAATAGAAAAATGGTTTTTTGATGTTTTATTTTTAATTTACATTCTTTGTTAAATGAATTTAAATCTTAAACTATTTTTTGTTAAAAATTGCAAATTAATTGCCAGTTGATTTAGTTTATAAATACTGAAGTAAAATTATTATACATGAGCATGCTCGTATGAGCCACGGATTTAATGCTGGATATCCGGAATGTTTCCTTTCACAAAGTTGGATTCATTTAGATTGCAACAGGTGGTGTAGAATGATAATTGTATGATGTTTTTTAAAAATTTTAGTCATTGCTTAATGAATTACTTAATATATTAAAAGAATATTTTTGGCAAAAACCGCAAAATAAATTTACCAATTGATTAGTGAATTTTTTACTTCAGTATTTCAAGCATGCTCGTGTGAGCCATGGATTTGTGGTGGATATCCGAAATTTTTTTTAAGATTCGATTTTATTTATAAATTTTCGTTGCACTATTTTACTTAGACTCATTAAAATTTATTATTTTCCAAAAATTTCTTTCTTTAAAAATGAAAAATTTTTGCTACATTTATTGCCATTAAAAAAAGAAACTTCTTCCCAGTTCTATGTAAATATGTTCTTGTTCATACGAGCACAAACTTTAAAAATATATTTATATTAAAATTCACTTCTATTGTGTTATTGTGGTAGCGAGAACTGATAAAATAATGTATATAAATCGTAGTAACTTGTTAACGTGTCTGTACATTAAATTAAATACTTGTTGTTCTAAGAAATATCAGATTTCAAAACACATAAAAATAATCATTAATTGAAATTGACTGCAAAATATTAAAACGAAATGCATATTTATTTTTATATTTTTATTTAATAAAAGAAACACATTATTTGTTCTTTGTAATTTGTTTTATCTGAAACTTAAATAAAAAAAAAATTTAAAATGGTTTCATTCTAGTAAACATACAGAAACAAAATAAACATATATTACTTTCCAAAAAGTTATTTATTTATTTAGGTAAACAAATAACGAAACAACATTTTTTTTTCAATTTTTTTTTAAAAGCATTGTTGTCTAGAATTATTAAAGTACTTTTGTTTGTCTAAGTGTTATGTCAAGAAGAGTAAAGTGTGTAAAAGGAATATAAAATAAATGTTTCGTAAAACTATAATTTTTAAATTTAGAGTTATATCTTTTTTACGATACATTTGTTTTTCGAAGCATTAATTTTTAAATTGACATATCTATTGAAATTAAGCATTTTGTGCAGACATTAAATAATTAATTTTCACTGACTTAACTTATCATTTAACTTTCAATATTAAAAATCTATGGAAAAGAGTTTCACAAAATGTAACTTTTACGTAAAATATAAAAACGCGCATATAGTAAATGGGATCAGGTTTTATAGCATGTATTGTCTTAAAACTTCAAAATTATTGAATTGCATTCTCTTTTATTTTTGTCCGATGTTTTTTTTTCTTCTTTTTCTACATTGAGACAGGAAAATTAAGTTCGTTGAGTTATAGAATGAATCATATATATTTAAGACGTCAATATTGTTGTCCATAACACCAAAAAAGGGGGAGTGATTTATGTCCAAGAAGCATTTAAAATTAAATTTTTCATTATATATGTATCATATTGAACTTAAAAATTCAATTTAAATACATCATGTTTATGACAGAAATATTCCACCCAATCTACTTTTACAAAATGGCCATTATAGGGAATAACATTAACAGAAATGAAAAAAAAAAAAAAAATTGTGTATCTAAAAATATAACCAAAAATTTTTTAAAAATATTTAAGCCCTTATAAAAATAGAAAATAACTAACTAATATGTTTTCATTATAATTAGTAGTTTTTTGATAGAATAATATTGTTTTTAAGAAAAATTTTCAATTAAAGATAGTCTCAATTAAAATTTGTACCTGAAATTATATTTTTTTAATCATTTTTTGCTGGAATAGACGAAAAGATATCTGTGGTGTAACGACTCGGTCAACACTAGACCTATAATGGCTTCAAGAAAAGAGCCACTTTTATGGTTCATATATATATATATATATAATGGTTCATATATATATATATCATATTTATAATGGTTCATATATATATATATATATAATGAACTCTGAGCTATTTGTTTGTGTAGTCCCGGTTGTGCCATGGATGTTTGTAGCGATTCGGGATCCAATTTAAACCTTAGGTCCTGTTCTTATATGGCTGTAAAACGTTGGGAGTCGGTCTGACAACCCTACCCAATAAAAAGAACAACATCTCCTGTCTTGAAATCTGCCAGTCGCAGAACGACCTTGTCCCATAAAGGGGCTGTTGCACCACTGATGATGATGATGTGATAAACGAAACCACAAGGGGTTCACTTTCAAAAAACTGGCGGAAACTCCCTGCCTATTCAGTCACTTCAGAAAAAAAAGAAAAATAACACTTCTGGTCTCATTATACATGATACTGTATATCGGCTCTATCAAATTTGAGTGACAGGTTATTCTCATTAGTACAAAACGCTAATTGCATATAATATAACTACCGAAACTAATATAAACAACTGTAACAATACTAATATAATGTGATAACTAATAAAAACTACCCAGATAGCACTGCTTGACTGCGTTAAGTTTGAGTGATTAATTGTTATTATGTACTTGTCAAAGACTATATCCTTTCTCTTGGGAAGAAATGACAAAACTCTTGCAGTGAGAAAACATGCTACAGTGGTATTCATTATAATTATTGATCCTTTGATACAAAATATTGTTTTATAAACATTTTCTATAAAAGATGTTCTCCATTTATAATTTGCTCATGAATATTTTATTTTATTTTTAATTTTTCTCTCTGGAATAAACGAATAGATATCAAAGAAAGAAATAGATCTCAGCTATCTTAATATCTAAAAACCTATATCATTTCATGTGAATTTATCATGTGAACTTTTTTATATTTTTGTATTATTTCAATGTCAACCATTTCTGTATTGTTATCTCGCCGTTAATCCTTAAGAAGTATATTATTACGAAATAAAACAATTTCTTTTAAGAGTACAAAAAGTAAATAAGGATTCATTACAAAAAAAGTTCAGTAACGATTTCTATTTTTTTCGTAGGTAGATATCAAATGTGGGTTACAAGACATAGGCGAAATATTTTTTTATCCCCTCGTAGGGGATGAAAAGAAAAGCTGGAGTTTTTATTCCCCAAATAGAAAATAGGAAAAAAGAAGCTTCCAAATATAAAAAAAGACACATCATGGCCGGAAGGTAAACAGTTCTGTAGACGGTAGGGTTCTTTTTGCCAGTTAAACCGGTTGACTGCCACTCAGTCAACGTTCTATTTCTTGCCCTCAAAAATGCGATTGCTTAAGTTTTAGATTTTCTTCTTGAAACGAACTCTTTTGATGTGAAAATTTAACCCTTACTTTTTCAGTTCTCTAACGGATTTCAAGGACCGGGTATTCTAAATGGAAATATAAATCTTATACAGACAGCAGTAAATGTAATGCGCTTTTACTTCTCATAGTTTTATCTGTCACTGGATGTACGGTTACTGGATCGAGATTTTAAGCAAAGATTCAGCAGCTCGCCAGTTTTTCTTGTTGGTATATGGAACAGCACATCTTCAAGTTGGAGAAGTGACTGAAATATTATTAGTTTTTCTAACTTTCACTGAAAAAAAATACTACTAAAAATGAATTTCATTAGAGGATGAGCAGAGTTCTGTTAAAAATAAAGGATTTGATCGATACTGGGAGACACGTAGGAAATTGTAGGTTTTAAAAAATAGTGTGGAATATCCTAGTATTAGTGTACCAACTTAACATAGCTTTCCATTTTCAATGGTTGATTGCATTATGATGTTAAATATATTGATGAATTATGATTAAATATCAATATTTGGAACATATTGCTGATTGTGCTGGTTGTAAATCTGTTGTGTCAGTTTTTAGAACGAAATAGAGTAAAAATTTAGGTGTCAAACAATATTACGGAGTTAAAATAACAAAAAGATGTAGTTTCATCCCTGTCAAGCGTCATACTGAATATCATATACATCCTGAATCATCTGATTAGAGATGTAAGTTTGCTTCAATTTTAAATCACGATACGATACTTCCTCACACTTTCTTACCAGTTTACTTCGAATTCACTAATTTTTGTTTAGCTTCAAGACCGTTGGCGGCAATTTTTGTAGTCACTTCTTTCGCCCAACTCGAGAACCCGTTACAGCATCCATTGCAGCCAGTACCTTCAGAAATGAACAGACTCGAGTGTCTGATTGCTTTAGTTGGATTTTTCTGGTTTTCTCCTATACGACAATCAAATGTGGGGTGATTACTCCTAAAAGTGCTCCCGGTAGGCAATGTAATTTCTTTATCATCATTTGTGGCTTTGTCGAATCCGAGGCACCATTCTTTATTCAAAAACAAAGAATATTCATTTCATGTATTGTAAGCAAATCCTATACATGTAGTATGTACTTTCGTAGTGGAGCTTAAATGGGCACATATGCGAAATATTTCTGTCTCACATAAATTAATGTGATATAAACAACATTATATTAAATAACATATTGCAATCATTGATTGATTTAATCAATAAAAGCAATCAATGTTTAAAATGGACGTTGATACCATAACATCTTTTTAAAAAAAATGATATATTTATCATCTTAAACTGCAACGATACATTACATTCGAAAGAGAATCGCGATAGTTAAATAAACGCCGGCAATTAACTGAAAATTCCAAGAACATCCCCATAAATTAAAGAAAAATGCTTCAGCGGATCCACAAAGAGATTCAAAACCCTCTCCAGTGGCTTCTGAGAAGACCCTTAAGAATCGATGGAAAAGGAATTTCTTCACTTCGAAGATCAAGGCAAAGTAATGTGAGTTGGTCATGGACTTGATGCTCAAAAATATTTACTTCTTCCTCTTCGAATTCTGCCGGCTTCTCTCTTGATGAATGAATTTATCCATCAATTAATCTTGAGGAAGGGTAGGAGGAAGTGTCCTTTGTTTGTCTTGGGAAGTTGTCGTTTGCTTTGGGCGTGTGGAGCCTTCCCCCATGTTGACATTTAAATCCTTTGGGAGTGGGTCGTTCCCCTGCACGTGTTGGTGAGAACTGAACCGTGTGATGAGAAGGGGATGGGTAGGGGTGGAAGTGCACTACGTGGTGCAGTACTTGTAACATTTTTGGATTATTATCAATTACGAAGAACGACTTAAAAGGATTTGTTGAGCCATTAAATTCAGTAGTTTTTCATTTCAAGGGGGATATTTAAAAGCGAATGATAGGATAATTTAAATATCTATTAAAGTGGGATGAATACTATTTTGGGTAATTTTAAAGGCTCTGTTAATTAAACATGATTAAAAATAGATTTAAATAAAAGTATAGAATATATAAAATAAAAATTAATTAAATTTATTGAACACCATAAAGGTAAATAGACTTATAGTCAAAAAGAATAGTTTAATTTTTTTTATAAAATGCAAGTATTAATTCTTTATTTGAAATGTTGCTGAATAAATCCGAATTCATTGATGCTCAAATTCAAAAATCTGTTAAAGAATATCGATTTTTGAAGTTTTTTACCTTCATAAAAGCTTATTAAAACGTAGTGCATTATGATTATTCAAAGATTGAAAATCCATACAAAAATATTATATTTCAATTCATGCTTTTTTTATAATTTATTTCTAGTAAAATGCGCAAAGTTTTTAATCCATGTTTCACAAAGATTGTTGTTACTTCTTATCCCACTATAGATATCTATGGATTGTAGATATCTAGATCAAGCCCACGAGCCCGTGTGGACCCGTAGTTGAAGGGAAAGGAGACAGCTTCTGTTGTGATAGCGCTCTCACAGATAGAAGCAGGGACTTAATTACGAGATGTTCTACAGTCCTATAAGACCGGAACCTATCTCTTAAAGTGAATCCAATACACAGCTCTATGGCACCGCCGGACTAGAACCCGGTGTGGTATCGAGCATCAGAGCGCTGTGACACTCGGCCATTTAGACCCAATGTAATTTCTTCATCATTCTTTATGGCATACATAAGTTCAATCCGAGACGCCACCCCTCTATTCAATAACAAAATAAAATCAGTGGCAAATTTTTGAAAGTAAATCCTATATAAATAGTAAGTACATTCTCATTGCAGATTAAAGGAATTCATCAACAGTATAATTAATCAGCAGCTCATACAGAAATATTTCTTTCTTACATTAGTTTAAAATTGGTAAATATTATTCAAATCATAAAAATAAATAATTTAAAAATAAACATTGATTCCTTAATATCTTTAAAAAAAACTGATAACTC
>BPLR01010820.1:0-143255 GCA_021605095.1 Caerostris extrusa
AGTTACGTATTGCTGGTACTTGATGAGAATGTTCTTTGTATCGTACCGCGTTCTATGTTCGAATTAGATCGGTAACTATTTTGGCTTACGTCAGAGAACTAGGAATAATTAATAGCACAGAAATCGAAAACCTTCGAAGCTTGTAGCAGCTATATTTTTTTTTCCAACAAGGAGGATTTTAACACATAAATTATGGTGGTCAATCTGTTGATAAATAATTTTGTCTCTTAAAATGATTAAAAAATGGCACACAATGAGACGAGAACGTAAAAATTCTTGTTAGCGGTATTAAGAGCAATCAAACTATCCGGCATTTAAGGGTCATAATGTAAAAATAATACTATCCAGGCTTTCGATTATCATGGCAATGCACCTCCACTAAGGCGAAAATCTTAATTAGAACCGAACCGTGTTGTGTTATGGGAATGGGATTTAATTCAGCTAATGGGCTTGATCATTAAGCTACTCGTAGGGATTATCCACATATATATATGCCGAGCATCCTTCTCCACTTACAGATATATAAGACAATATTTGATCAGATTTATAATTATTATCATATTATTAACACACGTATCTTTCAGAAATACAAATTGACCGTATTTAAAAGTTACATTATTTAAAAGTATACGGCCTTTCTTAACAGGTATAAGGTTAAAGTTTTGGGATAATATGCATGGGAAACCATTTAAAAGAGGTTTTAAAGAGATAAATATAAGTCAGAAATAATTATTGATTTTTTAAAAATAAATGAGTTTTAGTTTAATTCACTTTAAAAAGAGAGAGAGTATCAGCTATATGTTGTGGGGCAAGCGCAAATAACTCTTAGTCACTCTGTGGCGTTAATGTTCTCCTTAAAATGATAGATTTTTTTAAATATCCGATGATAAATATACTTTTATATTGGTTTGAACCTAGATTCCAACAAAATGAAAATATATATTTACTGTTCTTAAAAAATAAAAGAAATGTTACACAATTAAATATTTTTTATATTAATGGATTATTTTTGTCAATGTTCAGTTTCAAACATTAGGACATTTAATGTTTTTATGCTTTTAATTGATAATTTTTAGTTATAAATTCCAAAAAACAAATAAAAAACAATTTTGTATATTCACTGAAAGTTACACTTAATATTACAATTATATTACATTATATAATCAATTACATTAACATTACTAACAACCTCAAATTAAACCTCAAATTAATATTCAATTTTTAATCGTAATTTCTGAGATTACAATTTTGTACTTTTAATTTATTCAACTTTACATAGAACATAATAAATAAAATGAATTTCCTGAATAATGTATATTTGAAATTTTCAGTCACTTTTCAGCATTGTAAACAATTTGACGTTTCAAATCCATCATCATGACAATAAAATGAAACTGAATTATCACTTATAAACAAGGCAAATAGAAGCAAATTTTCATGATTTATTCCTCAACGGCGTTGATGCAGTATTACATTACATTAAAAGTAATCACTCTACTGACAAGAAATTGTTTTTACACTTTCAGACTTTTGACATGCAGGAAACGAATTCTATGTTAGAACTCTACTGTGTAAAGAAAAACTCTACTTCCAGAATAATAACTTGACTCCCATATTCCTTTCTAAACCAATGAGGAATTGAAAAGCCTCCAACACAAACGAAAAACTACCACCCTTTTATCCGCCACAGAAAGAAACGAGAAGTAATGCTCCAAAGGTGTAAAGCCGATAGAAAAGGAGGAAAATATCGAGTTAGTTTCCCATAGCTGTTGTCACAACAATTGGCAGACGATCTTTTTGCCTCCCCCTTTCCTTGACACAACCCTCCCCCAGTTACGGGAGGCGTGTGATTTTCCACGGCTTCCTTTATATTTTCTTTCTTTGTGTGACGATCTTTTCCACCCCCTCACCAGTGAAATCGTTTTCACTTCTTCAAGAGTGGAAGATCTTCTCACTTTTGGCTTTACTCAGGGGAAATTAGGAGATTCCTTCAAGTTCGTGAAGAATCTTTTGATAGGGATGCAGATGGTGTCTTTGCCGATCCCTCGGTGCTAATGCTCTTAACTACCGGCACTTTGTATGGAATCGTGACTATCACACCCTGGGATTGGGGAAAAGAACAAGGAACAGTATGCTGAACTCTAAAGTGGAAAAGGAAGATGTATTTTCCGGGGAAATTGGATTGTTACTTGTAAATGAGGTGTAAGGAAACGTGTCTTTGCCGAAAAGACTAATGTTTTTTAATTTTAAAGTGCAAGTCTGATTTTTATTGTGTAGAATAATCGGATTTTCTCTTTTTTTTTTTTTTTTTTTCGTTGGTTAAAACCGTGAATAAAAATAAATTTATAGTAGTTAGAGTGTTAATTTGAATTTTTAAACTTATTAAAGTGTTAAAATCTTTTATTTTTTTTTTCAATTCTGAAATTTATATTTTATACTAAAAGTTTGATAATTTATATCAATTAATTAAAAATAATATAGAGATATATAAGTTTTCAGTTATTGTTCAGCATTACAAACATTTGAACATTGAACAGCATTACAAAAAGTCCATCATTATGACAAAAAATAAATTTCTTCATTATTATAAACAGCATAAATAAAATAAAATTTTCTCGGTCCATTCCTCAACGGCTTTGATGCAACATTACATTAAAACCCCCCAAATGAATTGTTTTACACTTCAAATTTGACACGCATGCAAACGTACTCTATGTTAAACCTCACTAAGAACTCTACTGTAAAAACCCTATTCCATAATAATAACTTGACTCCCATATTCTTTCTAAACCAATGAGGAATTGAAAAGTCTCCAACACAAACGGAAAACTACCAACCCTTTTATCTGCCAGAAAGAAATGAGAAGTAATGCTCCAAGGTGCACCTGATAGAAAAGGAGGAAAATATCGATGTTAGTTTCCCCTATAGCTGTTGTCACAACAACTTGGCCGACGATCTTTGCACCCCCCCCTTTTTTCCTTGACACAAACCCTCCCAGTTACGCGGGAGGCGTGTGATTTTCCACGGCTTCCTTTATATTTTCTTTTTCTTTGTGTGACGATCTTTCCACCACTTCTCACGAGTGGAAATCGATTTCACTTCAAGAGTGAAAGATCTTCACTTTTGGCTTTACTCAGAGGGGAAATTAGGAGATTCCCTTCCAAGTTCAGAATCTTTGATAGGGATGCAGATGAGTCTTGCCGATCCCTCGGTGCTAATGCTCTTAACTACCGGCACTTTTGTATGGAATCGCGGCTATCACACCCTGGGGATTTGGGGAAAAGAACAAGGAACAGTAGTGCTGAACTCTTCAAAGTGGAAAGGAAAGATGTATTTTCGAAAGTTTATTGTTACTCGTAAATGAGGTGTAAGGAAACGTGTCTTGCCGAAAAAGACTACTATTTTTTTTTAATTTTACTGATTTTTATTGTGGGGTATAATCGGATTTTTCTTTTCGTTGCTTTTTTTCCCTCAATCTCTTTTCGTTTGTTAAAACCGATTATAAAAATGTACTTTAAATTAGTTACAGTGATAATGTAGTTTTTAAAACTGATTCCAGTGTTAATTTTTTTTTATTTGATCCTTTTTGAAATTTATATTTTATACTAAAAGTTTGATGATTTATACTAGTTAATGAAAAATAAATAGAGATACATGTATACCAAATAATCAGAAAATTATCTGAAATTGAAAACTAACGAACTATTTGGGTAGTGGAAGATAGTTGATTATCTTCAATTTTTGAAATTAACTTAATAGGGCATCCACAATGAATTCTCACATTTGTTTACAGTTTATATTGTTCGAAAAAACATCACATAATAGAATGTTTATATGAAACGAATCATTTAAATTATTTTTTTCTTTTCAATAAGTAAATAGAGCACAGTGCTTGGCAACAACAGATTCTACTACTACAATAGAATAATTTCAAAGTCACAAATGCGCACAACAATCTTTATATATATAAATGTAAAAAGTCTGAAATGCTTGTAGTGGATCGTAAGATATTTTCAACTTGAGGTTGGCAAGGTTTGAAATAAATGATGAAATCTTGTTTACTAAATTTAACGTAAATAGTTATGAACACATATTCAACACAAATTTTTAATTAGCTATCATAAAAGTTTTTTAAAGCTAATTTTTCGTGAACATCCCCAAATTATAATATTCATGATCTTGTTTGCAAATGTTTATAATTATTTTCAACATTTTTCTTCAAGAACATTTCAGAATTGATCTTCTGCAATATCTTAAGCACTAAACTTCCTTAAAAAACTTTTCATCACTAACATTCATAAATATTTGAAGCAATTACACTAAAAGTTTTGCATTTAAAATCAAAATGAAATACAAAAATTTTCCTGAACACAAAAAATAATCATCTCTTACTAATTTTGTGGCACTTAACACAAAACTGATATAAAGAATTGGCAACTGGCTCTTTATTTAGAAAATACGGTGGTAATCAGTTTCCTCGGTTTTCTTAAAATATGTGTGAAAATGAAATATGGGGACTATGTAAATTTATGTAATATAAATTGCAAATTATAATAATTTGTAAATTATATAGTAACATTTATAAAAAGAAATGTATTAAAATATATGCATTAAAATATCTATGCAATATGTAAATATTAATATAAAAAGTTGAGTACAAAGTTTTCCTTCATTATAAAATTTATTTTGAGAAACTACAGACATATGTTTGTTTGGATATATTGCAATTACCGTAATAATATTTTTAATAAGACCATACACTTTAGCAGATGTCAACGAGGATCCCTTGGTAGCTCGGAGTATGTCAAATGGCTCTTGTTAGGCGTTCTTTAACATATTGCCTGTAATAGTACACACTGCATCTTTTACCTAGTTCTTCAGTTCTTCAACGTCTGCAACTGTTGAAGCAAAAGACTATGCACTTAATATAGCCTCAAAAGAAAAGAAATCATGTGGAGTAATATCAGGACCATATATAGTGACTCATATCTTCCGATCCACCAAGTCTAAGTATGAATCTGGCGGTAATTCTTTTCCGTGAAGGAAAACAGCCCAATAACATTGTTATGCATGAGTCTGTACCAAATATTAAATTTAGGTTCTGTCTCTCACTACCTGTACAGAATAATGCTTGATTCTCTGATTCCAGATAAGAATTACGCTTATTTTCCTTCACACAGACATAAAAGTAGATTGATAAGAAAAACAAGTGCGATTTAAATAATAGTTACCGACATCAACTTTGTTCAGATTTGTTGCACGGAAAAATGGCTGGTTAATAGTGAAAGTGAAGCTGTTAATAGTGAAGTAATTGATACCAAAATTACTTTATTAAGTTCAACGTTAAGTTTTATTTTGTAATAAATTTTTATAATAATCAGGGCAAGAATTTTGCTCACCCTCTATTTTACATATACATGGAAGTCATATATATATATATATATATATATATATATACCAGTCTGACTCTCGGCACTGTTTTCTGTCTTGACTCTAAAATAAAAAAATGCGATAGCTGTCATTATACGTGATGTTTTGTTGAAGAAAAATGATTTCAGTGAATTTGCGCTTAATAAAATACGTATTTTTGAAGCTGTTAGGCCAAGTAGGTGCTTTATTTCTGCTATGTATAAGGGAAAGTGACATTTGATGCTTTAAAAATGTTTCATTGCACCTTTAGTAAAAAAAGTCATATCACCTCACATATATGTTGCATTCTTAAGTTCAAAATAAACTTTCCTTTAGCTACGTGAGGAAAAAAGAGAATGCCATTTAACATTCTTATGATTTGGAGGTACAAAGTAATCACGTAAATGACTTCTGCACGATTCAACATCATCGTGGAAGAATCACAAGGGAAAAAGTTGATTTATCGCATGAATATATGCTACCAATCTCCATGATGAAGTATTTCGCATTCTGGAAACTAGCAGTGTCATTTCGACTTCATTGAAAACTGTGTCCAGATTAACGATCAGTGTTTTCCCAGGGCATTGTGAAAATAGAAACGTTTATGGGGAAAATGGTTCCCAACAATGTTGGCAAAGTCTACTGGTGAACAACTTTTAATGATGATTCTGAAAATAAACATAAGAGCCCCATAAATTAGATTAAACAGGTACATGCGTTGTTAGCACATTGTTTTCACGTTGAAAACATTAAGTTATAAATACATAGGATTTGGAACTAATTTCCATTGTTCATATTCGTATTCAGCAATCGAAAATTAATAATAAATGGCTATGTATCTCAGAAAAAATATCATCGAAATTTTTTGTTCTGTCTTATTTTCAAGATCATCTATGGGAGCATATCTACAAGAATATTTCCTTCTAAAACTTACCAGCTCTGACATTTCAGACTGACCTTCTTGAACATTAGCATCCTTATCGAATATCTACACCTCTCACATCTCTTTTTACGAGTAATCTTCTTTTGAAAAACCATCAGAATTAAGTTTATATGATTACCTATGACAGTGATCATCATGCCCATCTTAAACTAATCTTAATCTATCATTTTTAGAAATAGCTTTATGAAATATTTCATACTAAAAGATTTTCATCATCTTCAATCACTACCATGATTAAAAATTATACTTTCCATGGTTAAAATCTAGAATCCTGTACCCTTTTGTGCCAAACACATCGCCAAGTTGCCAAGTCGGTAAGTAAGCATAGAAATGAATGGACCAGATAGTTTACGTTGTAAAATGATATTACGCCAAACTCTTTCACTGAGTTGTCAAATCACTAAGTAAACAAACAAATTCTAGGTATTCAAATAGTATTCTAGATTTTAACTCTTTCCATTTATGTTAAAAGGCTTACCATCCATAATATTTGTTATGTGATAATTGTAAGGTGTTAAAGGAATGTTGTTCTTCGTTGCAGGTGTGGAGGCAGCCCCGCAGTAACCCCTGCTAGCACAGCAGCAGCCCGCATCAGTAGCCATGACCAGAGTGGGCAACCACACACAACAGCAGCGACCCGCAGTCGGTGCAGAGTCGCGTATTCGTGGGCAACCTCAACACGTACGTGGTGGGCAAGGAAGAGGTAGAGCGCATCTTCAGCCAGCCGATACGGAAGGCTCATCGGCATCTCCATGCACAAGGTACGCCTTCGTGCAGTACACGGACACGTGGGACGCACGGAACGCTGTGGTTGGGGAGGACGGTCGTACCGTGGCAGGACAACTCCTCGGTGAGTACACTTTTACGCTCATAGTACTATCAAAATGGACATAGGCTTACTGAATTGATAATGACTAGAATTGCTTTCATGCAATATTGCAAAAAGTTATTTCATTTTATAGTAGAGGGAATGAAATTTACTTAGCTTAATTCTAACCATATACTGGAATTTGAATTCTGCAGTATTGCTGTGTTTCCAATGATATTCTTAAAAATACTTAAGAATTTAATGAATTTTTGCACTTTTTCAAGACTATGAATGGTCCTACATAATAGGAAATAATTTTAATTTTGAATACACTTTCAAAAATAAAAGTAAGACGTCGTTCGTAGGATTTGTCCCCAAAGTTAACATCTGGTAGTTTCTCATCAATCCATCATATTTTTAAATTCCATGGGTGGATTTTGAATTCAGCGGATTTAAAATTGTCATACTAAGAAATTAATGAATAGTACTTGTCAGGGATTTTTGCGATTTGTCTTCTTCATCTCCAATGGCAAGTTACAGTTTCTTACACAATCGTATAAGTTTTAAATTCTCTTTATATTATTTTACATACACTTAAACCTATGGACGACTTGAAGAATCCAATTTAATGAATTTTATGCCAGAAAATCAGTTATAAATCAACCTAAGACACTATTAATCTTTAAATTTTTAATTAACTTTTCTGCTTCTATTTCTTCACTTTAAGCCATAACAATTTTATTATTTTTCTTCTGCAGACTGAACTCTTTCATAATGTTCATTACTATGTTTATAACCATTGCTTGTCAAATAATTTTGTCTACTTTTTGTTTTATATATATTTTACAATAATTTTTTTAAAAAAATCATCATATTATTTATTTTATATTGCGTGAATAAATGGGTCGGTTTATCCATTTAATATATTTGGTTCGGTCGGTTTATTCATTTAATATATTCTATTTATATGACTATAAAATTTGACGTATTTTTTAGTTTATTTTTTTAATATTTTATTTACCATACTCATCTTTTAACTGGTTCATATATGCATAGTCCCAGATACAGGGTGTGAGGTGTGAAATGAAATACTTCCGAAAATCAGTACACCAAGCAGTACATCAGCCTTCGTCACTTTTGTAAGAATAAACTTCTCCAACGGAACTAAATATTATAAGATATTTTCTTATATCAGCTACATGGTCCCTTTTTCTCAAAACCTACATTTTCCTACGTCATGCATATAAAGTACTTACAAAATAATTGTGTCGGTTTATTCCTTTAATATATTTGGTTTGGTCGGTTTATTTATTTAATATTCATTCATCGTTGTGATTTCATTGCATCACTGTGTAATGTAATAAAGACATAATGCTTTCGAAATGAGAATTACAATACAAAGCGTTAGATACGAGGACAATATGGTGTGGTATAAATTACGCAACCCTAATGCACTGAAGACTGAATATTTAAAAACGTGGGTCAAATTTGCCTGACATTAGGTTTTTCAGCTAAAGTTAACAACACAGCAGGCTATTTTAAATGTGTCCTTATGAGTTTTTCATAGCCTCTAATGAGTTATTTTCAAGACTTAAAAACCATAACGAGGGACAGTACAATTTTGAACAATATCTTTTAAAAATTTAATTAAAAGAAAATAAATTTAAATATCTCCTAAAATTCTAACCAGAGGAAGAATAATCGTTTACTATATTTAACATAAAATTCCTTCTTTAATCAACATTACTCTTACTTGATTTGGATAACACACGGTGTGTGTGAATTACTGTACATGCTAGAAAGAAATAATTTAATATTTCTAAATAATATACAGTTTTTTTTTTTTTTTTTTGTTGTATTTTTTATTAAAACAATTTTATTATTAGAGACTTCATATACTGTTACAATGAAATAAATATTTAAATGTATGCACATTGAAGAATAAAATTTAAAGTTATTTAATTGAATATTTGCGAGAATAGCTTGGCTGCCAAGCATTGGATTTTCTAACTTGTGAGTCAGTTTTGAAACTCGACAAACGAAGCAAGCCGAAACCTTATGTGTCTATGTCGAAGACAAGCACGATAAATCTTCATGCTGGAATGTCCATCCATCGAGCTCATGGAAGAGGAAAAAGAGGATGCAAATTTTCCAGATACCACTTCTAATGACATTCGTTCCATATTGTGATGGCACAATGTGGGTGTAATGCAACAGGCATTTCTGTGGTATACATTGTGTAAAGCTAAATCTGTTATGTCTTTATGGTTACAGGGACAAATGACCACAACATAAGTCAAGCTGTGCTTTAACTATATTTTTCCACCTAATACTTTTAAAGAATTACACAATTACACTTTCCTTTGAATATTTATACCCTCCATTTCGAACTCAATAGAAGGGTATTCCAGTCTCGGTATTTATCACGTTTATCATCGGCATTAGCACAAAATTTCATTCCCAAAATAAATTTGTTGTAGCAGCCTTATAGTCAATTGGCTAATGCTCTGGAATTTGGTATCACAGGCTGCAAGTTCGAATCCTGTTAGTTGTTTCAACCTTAGAATTCCAACCTCTGACAAAAACCTGTTGGATGTTTGTTAGAAGCACGGAATCCACATTAAATAGTAGGTCCCCATCTAATTAGCCTAACGTGTGCAGGAAATGACCGTAGAGCAAAAAACAAAACTACAATTGTTGTATTTCACAACAGAAATAAACATCATACCATTATGCAATTAACTTAATCTCAAAAATTCTTTTAAACTTATAAATGGCTAAAAAAAATTTAAGCCACAAAGTATAAGAAAATTATTTCGTTTTTGAAATTTGAGTTACCTATTTCTATTCGAAAGGTTTTTATTTGTTTAAAAGGGATTTATAAAAGGCATTTTTAAATGGATTTTTAAAATTATTTTTCCGAAATAAAGTGCAATTTATAACACCGTCTTCTTTTATTTGTCTTTAAAGAGAACGGTTTGTCTGTAAGAATTAGGAGATAGCGATGAACCCCGATAAAATATGTATTGGACAACCATAAAACCTATTTATTTTCATTTAAAGACGAGGGAGAATTTCTACTATTTGTCAAATCTCAGATTTTAACACGCCCGAATGGATTTCAGTGAGATAGACTTTGTTTTTAGTTATATTATTATTTTATTTCTTTGAAATTTCTACGAGTTACCTTTTTTTTTATTTTCCTTTGCTATTTGTTACGTTTTTTTAAAAACAGCGGGAATGTAAAATAGATTAGCCCCGCATTCTTGTGAAAAGACTCATTTATTTAGATTGACGATATCTTTATCTTTTATTATTTTTTTCTTTCGCATTTTTTCTTTTTTTTTATCTTAAAGATATGTTTTTTCCTATTATTTTGTGTTAAATGAAAGAGTGTCGAAACCCAGAAAAAATTCCATTAATGGTTCAGTTAAAGTAACAGTTTGCTAGTCGGTGAGATAAAAGTTTAATTATAGGAATGTTGATAAAAAAAATTCTTAAAAAGATTTGATGTGTATTTAGCAAAGAAAAGAACAAAAAGTTCACAAAATATGATAACAAGAAACGTATCATTTTGAAAATAAAAATTCAATTAATGATTTTATCTTTTTGTGTATGACATTTCGTTTAAAAATTTAATTAGTTAAATGGAATTATGTTTTATTTTTATTTAATAATATTTTGACTCATTATCTTTATCGAAAAATACTTATAATTGTAATCCAAATTGATTTAAGATACCATAAAACACATTAAAAATATGTATATTAATACTTTTATGTTAAATATATTTTCAAAATAATCTACTTTATTTATTTTTATTGGAAAAGCAATAAAATAATTTGATATGAGTGCTGCAGCAATGCAGGATGAAAATATAAATATTTCATATCCTTGCAGGTGCACTCTGTCAAATGGAGCACTTCAAATATTCAGTACCCATAAGATTTTAAGAGAAATATATAGTTGAGCAACACTTTGCACATATTGTTATGTAAGCCAAAGATTCCACATTTTTAAAAGATCAGCTCTTTTAAAAGATTTTTAAAAAAAGCATTACCTTAGGCATGCTATAGAAATGAATTATGAATGAACGAAAGTAGATTTTGATAAAATTTGTAGGCATTTTGCATTTATTCTAAGCAAATTTAACGTCGTATATCTAAATATATGCTAGTAATTGACAAATTAGTTCATATTTTGAAAGATTTATACGATGGATATGATGCCATTATTCCTAAATAACTAAGCTATATCTTTATTAGAACATGAAATATTTTTTTAGATCAAGCCTCTTTTGCTATTTGAATATGAATTAAAAGACATGGAATTTCATTTGCCGTCTTTGGAGAAGCAGAACTACCGCTCTGTTGGACGGATATTTTTGGTCAGTATTCCAGACATTTACCACTTTTCGTAAGAAGACTGAACGCTCTCTCCTAATGATAAATAATACGGATTTTTTTCGATATCAAACTGCAACGGCCCTGAACTGACCAACTTTCGGTCAAATGTTTCAAACCTGGACACAGCTTTATGTAGACCGTACTGAAGCCATATCAAACAAAATGTTTTCATGACAGAAAGTTGAATATAAAATTGAATTTTGAAAAAGAAACTGGAACATAGTTTGTTGATGCATTTATAACGTAAATCCTTCTTTGATTTTATTTAAGCAGCAAAGTATACGCAAAATTATTTCTATTTTTTTAAAATTTAATTTATCTATTCTAAAGATTTTTTTTTTTTAAGAAGGTATTTTGAAATTATTTCTCTGCCACAAAATGCAACTTATAACAACACCGTCTTCTTTTATTTGTCTTTAAAATAACGGTTTGTCTGTACCAATTAGGAGATAGCGATGAACCCCGATAAAATATGTATTGCACAACCGTAAAACCCATTTATTTTCATTTAAAGACGAGGGAGGATTTGTCAAATCTCAGTTTTTAACACGCCCGAATGGATTTCAGTGAGATCGACTTTGTTTTTAGTGTTATTATTTTATTGCTTTGAAATTTCTACGAGTTATTTTTTTTACGTTTGCTATTTGTTTGGTTTTTGCAAACAGCGGAAAAGTGAAATAGATTAGTCCGGCATTCTTGGGAAAACTCATTTATTTAGATTGAAGATATCTTTATCTTTCATATTTTTTTTTTTTTTTTTTTTTTTTTTTTTTTTGCGTTTCTTTTTATCTCGAAGTTATTCTTTTTCTATTATTTTGTGTTAAATGAAAGAGTGTGGAAACCCAGAAAAATTTTGTTAATGGCTCCGTTAAAGCGACAGTTTGTTTTTTTCTTGAGATAAAAGTTTAATTATAAGATTGTTGCTAAAAATTTAATCAAATTCTGTTTTGTATGGGATTTTTAAATGATTTAATATGTGTTTAACAAAGCAAAGAACAACAAGTTCATTAAATATGATAAACATCTATAGAAGTGATATCTCATTTCTAAAATAAAAATTCAATCAATGAATTTATCTTTTTGTATCTGACATTTTGTTTAAATATTTAATTAGTTAAATGAAATTGTGTTTATTTTTATGTAATCGTATTTTAACTCATCTTTTAACGAATTATAACGAAAAATTAAAAAAAAAAAAACCCTTCTTTATATTATCGAAAATGCTTACAATTATAATCTAAATTAGTTTAAGATACCATAAAACACAATAAAAATAAATGTTTTACTACTTTTATGTTAAATATTATCTTAAAATAATCTACTTTATTCGATTTCTATTGGAAAGATAATAAAATAAATTGATAAAAGTGATGCAATAATACCGAATAAAAGTATAAATCTTTATCGAAAAATTATAAAAAAAAAAAAAAAATCTTTATCGAAAAGTTCTTATAATTATAATCTAAATTGGGGGCCTGAATGGCCGAGTGCCTAGCGCTCTGGCGGCCGGTACCACAGGTTTCGAGTTCAAATCCCGGCGGTGCCATGGATGTTTGTAGTGGTTCGTAATCCACTTTAAACCATATGTCCCGGTTTAATATGAGCTTTGAGGGGGCATGTGTCCGTGTCTTATCTTCAAGTTACATGCGCCCCCTGGGTAATGCAAAGTGAGTAACGTCTGTGCAGCGTTTGACTATAAAGTCATCCAAGACAGCTGTCTAAGTGTTTGCCAGCTACATTCGACTTTTTATTGGAAAAAATAATAAAACAAATTGAAGTTATACCGGATGAAAAAAAAAAAAAATCTAAATTGGTTTAAGATATCGTTAAACATATTAAAAATAAACGTTTTACTACTTTTATGTTAAATATTATCTTAAAATAATCTACTTAATTTTGATTTTTATTGGAGAAAACAGTAAAATAAATTGATAAGAGTGATGCAGTAATACCGGATGAAAATATAAATCTTTCATATCCTTGCAGCTGCACTCTGTGAAATGGAGCATTTCAAATATTCAGTACCCATAAGATTTTAAAGAGAAATATGCGATATAGTTGAGCTAAACTTTGTACACAATGTTATGTAAGCTAAAAATTTTACATTTTTAAAAAGCTATTACCTAAGCCATGCTATAGAAATGAATTATGGATGAACGAAAGTAGCTTTTGATAAAACTTGTAGGCATTTTGCGGTTATTCTAAGCAAATTTAACCTCGTATATCTAAATATATATTAGTAATTCAAAAATTAGTTCATATTTTAAAAGATTTTTATGATGGATACTATGCCGTTATTCCTAAATCACTAAGATATATCCTTATTAGTATATGAAATATTTTTTTAGATCGAACCTTTTTTTGTTGTTTGGGTAGGAATTAAAATGCATACTGTTTCATTCGCCATCTTTGAAATAGCAGAATTACCGCTCTGAATGACGGATATTTTTGGTCAGTAATTTAGGGATTTACCACTTTTCGTTAGAAGACTGAACGCGGGGACTGATGGCCGAGTGGCTGGCGCTCTGGCGCTCGGTACCATAGGTATCGGGTTCAAATCCCGATTTGCCCATGGGTGTTTGTAGTGGTTAGGAATCCACTTTAAACTGTAGGTCCCGGTCTAACAGGAATCGTAGAGTGTTGCGGGGGATTGTTACTCCGTGTCCGTAGCTTATCTTCACGTTACACGCGCCCCCTGGGTCATGCAAAGTGAGTAACGCCTGTGCAGCACTTGCCTTAAGGCATCCAAGACAGCTGTCTAAGTGTTTGCCAGCTGCCTTAGAACGAAAAAAAAAATTAAGGGGCCTGAATAGCCGAGTGGCTAGCGCTTTGGCACTCAGCACTACAGGTTTCGGGTTCGAGTCCCGGCGGTGCCATGGATGTTTGTAGTCGTTCGGAATCCACTCTAAGCCGTAGGTCCCGGTCCCTAATACTCTCATGGAGCGTTGCGGGGGATTGTTACTCCGCGTCCGTGGCTTATCTTCAAGTTACACGCACCCCCTGGATAATGCAGAGTGAGTAATGTGTTTGCAGCGCTTGCTTTAAGGCATCCAAGACCAAGCTGTCTAATTGTTTGCCAGCTGCATTGGAACAAAAAAAAAAAAGACTGAACGCTCGCTAGTAATGATAAATTATAGGGCTTGTTTTCGGGATCCATCTGCAACGTACAGGAACAGACCAACATTCGGTCAAATGTTTCAAATCTGGACACATCTTTATACCGATCATACTGAAACCATATCAAACAAAATGTTTTGATAACAGAAAGTTGAATATGCAATTTAAATTTGAGAAAGAAACTGGAAAATAGTTTGTTGATGTATTTATGACGTAACTCCAACTTTCCTTTTATTTAAGCCGTAAAGTATACTACAAACTATTTCTGCTTTTAAAATTTGAGTTATATTATTCGAAAGATTTAAATTTTTGATTTTCATTTAAGACGCAAAGCATATACGAAATTATTTCTATTTTTAAGGTGTAAGTTATCTATTCAAAAGATTTTTTTATTTTTTAAATAGGGGTTTTGAAATCATTTCTCTGACACAAAGTGCAATTTATAACATCTTCTTCTTTTATTTGTCTTTAAAAGAATGGGTTGGTCTGTAGGAATTAGGAGATAGCGATGAAGCCCGATAAAATATGTGTTGGACAACCGTAAAACCTATTTATTTTCATTTAAAGACGAGGTAAGATTTGTCAAATCGCAGTTTTTAACTCGCCCGAATGGATTTCAGTGAGATTCGACTTTGTTTTTACTGTTATGATTTTATTTCTTTGAAATTTCTACGGGTTATTTTTTTTTTTCCTTTTGTTATTTGTTTGGTTTTGAAAACAGCGGAAATGTGAAATAGATTATCCCCGCATTCTTGGGAAAAGACTCATTTATTTAGATTGAAGATATCTTTATCGTTTATTATTTTTCTTTCGCATTTTTTTTTTTATCTTAAACTTATGCTTTTTCTATTATTTTGTGTTAAATGAAAGAGTGTCGAAACCCAGAAAAATTCCATTACTGGTTCAGTTAAAGTAACAATTTTTTTAGTCGGTGAGATAAAAGTTTAATTATAGGAATGTTGATACAAAAATTCTTAAAAGATTTGATGTGTATTTAACAAAGAAAAGAACAAAAAGTCCACAAAATATGATAAACATCTTAACAAGAAACGTATCATTTTGAAAATAAAAATTCAATGAATGATTTTATCTTTTTGTGTATGGCATTTCGTTTAAAAATTTAATTAGTTAAATGAAATTATGTTTTATTTGTATTTAATAATATTGTCACTCATAATCTTTCAAAGATTATAAAAAAACTTCTTTATCGAAAAATACTTATAATTGTAAACTAAATTGGTTTAAGATACCATAAAACACATTAAAAATATGCATATTAATACTTTTATGTTAAATATATTTTCAAAATAATCTACTTTATTTTATTTTTATTGGAAAAGCAATAAAATAATTTGACATGAGTGATGCAGCAATACAGGTTGAAAATATAAATATCCCATATCCCTGCAGGTGCACTCTGTCAAATGGAGCACTTCAAATATTCAGTACCCATAAGATTTTAAGAGAAATATACGATATAGTTGAGCTAAACTTTATACACAATGTTATGTAAGCTAAAAATTTTACATTTTTAAAAGCTATTACCTAAGGCATGCTATAGAAATGAATTATGAATGAACGGAAGTAGCTTTTGATAAAACTTGTAGGCATTTTGCATTTATTCTAAGCAAATTTAACGTCGTATATCTAAATATATACTAAACTGACAAATTAGTTCATATTTTGAAAGATTTATACAATGGATATGATGCCGTTATTCCTAAATCACTAAGCTATATCTTTATTAGAACCTGAAATATTTTGTAGATCAAGCCTCTTTTGCTGTTTGAATATGAATTAATAGACATGGAATTTCATTTACCATCTTTGGAGTAGCAGAATTACCGTTCTATTTCATGGATATTTTTGTCAGTATTCGAGACATTTACCACTTTTCGTAGGAAGACTGAACGCTGGCTTGAAATGATAAATAATTGTGTTTGTTTCTAGAGATCCAAATTCAACGTCCTGGAATTGATTAACGTTCTGTCAAACGTTTCAAATCTAGAGACAACTTTATGTAGACTATGCTGAAACCATATCAAACAAAATGTTTTGATGACAGAAAGCTGTATATGCAATTTAAATTCGAAAAAGAAATTGGAAAATAATTTCTTGATGTATTTATGAAGTAAATCCATCTTTGATTTTATTTAAGCCGCAAAGTATGCGGGAAATTATCAAGTTATCTATTCGAAAGATTTTTTTGTTTTTTGGAAAAGGGTTTTGAAATCATTTCTCCGACACAAAGTGCAATTTATAACACCGTCTTCTTTTATTTGTCTTTAACAGAACGGTTTGTCTATATGAATTAGGAGATAGCGATAAGAACCGCGATAAAATATGTATTGGACAACCATGAAACCTATTTATTTTCATTTAAAGACGAGGGAGGATTTGTACTATTTGTCAAATCTCAGTTTTTAACAAGCCCGAATGGATTTCAGCAAGATTGACTTTGTTTTTAGTGTTATTATTTTATTTCTTTGAAATTTCTGCGAGTTACCTTTTTTTTTTCCTTTGCTGTTCGTTTGGTTTTTGAAAACAGCGGAAATGTGAAATAGATTAGCCCAGCATTCTTGGGAAAAGACTCATTTATTTAGATTGAAGATATCTTTATCTTTCATTTTTTCGTGTTTCTTTTTTATCTTAAAGTTATTCTTTTTTTCTATTATTTGTGTTAAATGAAAGAGTGTCGAAACCTTGAAAAATTCCATTAATGGTTCAGTTAAAGTGACAGTTTTTTAAGAATGTTGATTTTAAGAATGTTGATAAAAATTTAATCAAACAAGAACAAGTCCACAAAATATGATTAATATCTCTACAAAAAGCATCATATTTCGAATATAAAAATTCAATCCATGATTCTATCTTTTTGTGTATGGTATTTCGCTTAAAAATTTAATTAGTTAAATGAAATTGTGTTAATTTTTATGTAATCATATTTTCGCTCATAATCTTTTAACGAATTATAAAAAAAAAAACCCTTCTTTATATTATCGGAAAATATAATCTAAATTGGTTTAAGATGTAATAAATGTTTACTATAAATGTTAAAAAAAATAAATGTTGCACTACTTTTTTGTAAAATATTATCTTAAAATAATCTACTTTTATTTGATTTTTATCGGAAAAGCAATAAAATAAATTGATAAGAGTGATGTAGTAATACCTGATAAAAATATGAATCTATCATATCCTTTGCAGCTGCACTTTGTCAAATGGAGTATTTTAAATATTCAGTACCCATAAGAATTTAAGAGAAATATGAGATATAGTTGAGTAAAACTTTGTACATAATGTTATGTAAGCTGAAAATTCTACATTTTCAACAGCTATTACCTAAGGTCTGCTATAGAAATGAATTATGAATGAAGGAAAGTAGCTTTTGATAAAACTTGTAAGCATTTTGCAGTTATTCTAAACAAATTTATCTTCATATATTTAAGTATATAGTAATTCAAAAGTTAGTTCATATTTCTAAGAGATTTATACGATGGATTTTATGGCGTTATTCCTAAATCACTAAACTATATCCTTATTAGAACATGAAATATTTTTTTAGAGCGAACCCGTTTTGTTGTTTGAATAAGCCTGCCTGTAGCCTATTTTCGCTCAGTAAACAAGGGATTTACCATTTTCCGTAAGAAAACTGAAGGTACGCTCGTAATGACAATAATGGACTTGTTTTTGAGATCCAACTGCAACGTCCTGGAATTGACCAACATTCGATCAAACGTTTCAAATCTGGACACAGACAAATCTTTCTCAAATCACAGACAAATCTATCTCAAATCTTTATACAGACCATAGTGAAACCATATGAAACAAAATGAATTGGTGACAGAAAGTTTAATATGAAATTTAAATTTGAAAAAAAAAAATGGATAATAGATTGTTGATGTATTTATGACATAAATCCATCGTTGATTTTATTTAAGCCGCAAAGTATATCGAAAATTATTTCTATTTTTAAAGTGTAAGTTATCTATTAGAAAGATTTTTAATTTTTTTAAAAGGGGTTTTAAAATCATTTCTCCGACACAAAATGCAATTTATAACACCACCGTCTTCTTTTATTTGTCTTTAAAAGAACGGTTTGTCTGTAGGAATTTGGAGATAGCGATGAAGCCCGATAAAATATGTATTGGACAACCATAAAACCCATTTATTTTCATTTAAAGACGAAGGGAGAATTTATGCTATTTGTCAAATCTCAGTTTTTAACCCGCCCGAATGGATTTCAGTAAGATTCGACTTTGTTTTTAGTGTTATTATTTTATTTCTTTGAAATTTCTACGGGTTATTTTTTTTTTATCTTTTGCTATTTGTTTGGTTTTTGAAAACAGCGGAAATGTGAAATAGATTAGCCCAGCATTCTTGGGAAAAGACTCATTTATTTTGATTGAAGATATCTTTATCTTTTATTATTTTTTTTCTTTCGCATTTTTATCTTAAAGTTAGTATTTTTTTATTATTTGTGTTTAATGAAAGAGTGTCGAAACCTAGAAAAATTCCATTAATGGTTCAGTTAAAGTGACAGTTTACTTGTCGGTGAGATAAAAATTTAATTATAAGAATGTTGATAAAAATTTAATCAAATTTTGTTTTGTATGTAATTCGTAAAAGATTTGATGTGTGTTTAGCAAAGAACGAATAACAAAGTCTATAAAATGTTATAAACATCTATACAAAAACATCTCATTTCGAATATAAAAATTCAATCAATGATTTTATCTTTTTGTGTTGACATTTCGTTTAAAAATTTAATTATTTTAAGGAAATTAAGTTTTTTTTTTTTAATATCATCCGATTTTCACTCATGATCTTTCGCAGAATTATGAAATAAAGAACAGTTTTTATAATTGCTTATCGAAAAATGCTTTCAATTATAACCTAAATTGTTTTAAGATAATCTTTTAAATGTATTAAATATAAAGTTTTAGTGTTTTTATATTAAATATACTCTTAAAATAATCGACTTTATTTGATTTTTTTATTGGAGTTCTAATAAAAATAGTGATTTAATACCGGCATAATATACAACAAAAAAGCTTTTAAAAATTGATCTAATTTTTGAATTACTATGAATTTAGGATATATTTCGATATATTAAAAATTTGTTTAGAATAACTGCAAAATTACACAAATTTTATAAGAATTTAATTACGTATTATGATAATCAACTCTACAAGAAATGTTTAATTCGAAAATAAAAATTCCATCAATGATTTTATCTTTTTTTCTGGCATTCGTTTAAATTTAATTACTTAAAATAAATTGTATTTTAATATAATAGTTTTTCACTCACGATCTTTCAAAGGATTATAAAAAGAACTTCTTTGTTTAAAATGCTTACAACTATAATCTAAATTGGTTAAACATACCATATAACGCATTAAAAATAAATGTTTTAATACTTTTCAGTTAAATATTATCTTAAAATAAAACTTTTTATTTTTATTGAAAAACAATAAAATAAAATTATAAGAGTGATGCAGCAATACCGGATGAAAATATAAATCTTTCATATCCTGCAATTGCACTCTGTCCAATGGAGTATTTCAAATATTCAGTACCCATAAGATTTTTAAGAGAAATATGAGAATATAGTTGAGTAAAACTTTGTACATTATGTTATGTAAGCTGAAAATTCTACATTTTTAAAAAGCTATTACCTAAGGCTTGCTATAGAAATGAATTATAAATGAACGAAAGTAGCTTTTGATAAAATTTGTAGGCATTTTGCAGTTATTCTAAACAAATTTATCCCCATATATCGAAATATATCCTAAATTCATAGTAATTCAAAAATTAGATCATATTTTAAAAGCTTTATTTGTTGTATATTATGCCGGTATTCCTAAATCACTAAGCTATATTATTATTAGAACTTGAAAGTTTGATGTTTTTTTTGACATCGAGTTTGAATAAGATTTAAATGCATGCAGATACGTTTGTCATTTTTAGAGTAGCAAAATTACTGCTCTGCCTGATGCCTATTTTTGGATACAATGAAGAGATTTAATTCTATTTAAACTATAAACTTTAGATCCTGGTCTACTATAATTTGAAAGCATTGGGAGTAGGACGGACAAAACTACTTCATAAAAGTCTACATCTCATGTTTCGAAGTAGATGCTTTGGCCCACCAGCTGTTTAGTGAATGAAGAAAGAGAAGAATCAAGAGATTTACCTTTTTCCGTAAGAAGACTGAAGGCTCGGTCGTTATAGTAAATAATAGGGTTTGTTTTTCGAGATCAAATCTCAACGTCTGGGACCAGATCCAAGCTTCAGTCAAAAAGTTTCAAATCTGGACACAGCCTTATGTAGACATAACGCTGTGTCCAGCTTATATTACATAAATCTTATACAGCTTGATGTAGCCATGTCACGCAAAATGTTTCGATGACAAGAAAATTGAATAACAAATTTGAAAATAGTTTGTTGATATATTTATGACAGAAATTCAACTTTTGATGAGTCAACATCGTTATCTAGAATGGCGTATGTAATTAATGTTCTAGGAGAGAACCTTTTACTGTAACTCTTCTCATGCGCAAAGTAAGGGGAAATATTCAAAAAAATTTAAGTTAAGTAGTCTGCTTATTGGTTCGAGGGGCTGTAACAGCTTGGTGGGCAACGCTCTGATTTCCAAACTGGTGGGGGTAGGTTAAAACCTCCATAAACAAAGCAAATTGAAAGTTCCTTCATCTATACTGGAGAGGTGTATTGTAAAGGAGGCTGAAATTGTTTCTGTTGAGCCTGGGAGTAGAGCTCGAATCCTTCGTTCAAAATTGTGATGGTAAAATTTTTAAGAAGTGTATCATGTTACTTTTAATGCACCTTGAGTGATGCATAGCTCATATCATCACCTGAATGATGCATAATCTACTATATATTTATGGTCTCATGTTAAATTCCCTGTCATTTGTAAATAGTAGCTGTCTATGTAAGACTTTCTGCAACTGTAATTAATTCGTTCAAGAATTTATATCACATTCAAGGAAAGCATCCAAACTGCAAATTTGATGAAAGCGAAATATATCGCAAAATTTTTCATCTGTTATTTAAAATTGCTCTAACTAAAGTATCAGGAGTCTGATGGTCGAATGATTAGCGCTCTAGCAACGGTGCCACAGGGTTCGAGTCCGTTGGCTAGGAAATTGACTTTAAACCGTAGGTCCCTGTCTAATATGACTTTAGGGTCGTAAGATGACAACCCTACCTCGTAAAAAAAAAAGAAAACATCTCCTGTCTCGAAATTTGCCAATAAGCACACGGCCGTGTCCCATCATGGGGCTCTTGCGTCAATGATGATGATGATTCGCTAAATTATTATGATTCGAACTCATAACCTCTTTCGACTACTTTCGCCAGTTCTCTGATTGGTTAAATCACTTTGGACCCAAAACTTTAAAATCAATAGTAAAATAATAAAAGATTTTAGAGTAAAAATGCATTTTGTCGCCTATTAGCATTTCGTAAATTTGTAAAAATACACCTCTTGACATTTTGTGGTGTAGCAAACTTATTTTGAAACTTCCCTGACAGGATGAGAAATTCTTATCGTAAATCTCGAGCATCATCTTAAGCAAATCTGACATCGTAACAACACTCCATCAACTTTTATGGCCATATTGGATGACTCATAGTACAAAGAAATTTATGGCATCCCATGGGAGTTGCAGAGGTGTTAAAGTCTTAAGTGGCCAGTTGACGTGAAGTAGACGAATCATTTCCTGCTCAATAGATTTACGCTGTAGTCTTCTTCTTAACTTCCCAGCTCACTTGATCCCTGAGGAAACATAATAGATCTTAAAAATATGAAGAAAGTTAAATTATATTCAGCATAGAAATTAGAAATGTAAAAAAGTAAAAATTTGCAAAAGTTCAAATGAGACCTTCTGTATTTTTCTGTATTATAGCAGTTTTGCTTTAAAAACAGAAATGATTTAAATCTTTGATAAGAATATTCTTGTTTAAATTTGTTTTACATTATTATCTGAAAAAAATGGGCATTAGCAAGAAAAGTAGAAACAATTTGAATCATTTAATAAGAATATTTTTGTATAAACACGTTTTAGATTAGTTTTACATTATCACTTGAAAAAAATTGGGCAATATCAAGAATATTATGGTCATATTATGATAATTCATAATACTGTTATCAATTTTTTTTATTGCGTAAATCAAAAATCCTTATATTTGATACTATTTTTCTTTTGTTAAAATTAATTTCTCTTAAGTTTAATCCCCCCGATACAGATTGGTTTATATTGTATATAATTTTTATCTCAGAACTTCTTTAATAGCCTAAGTGATGATTCAGTAGTAACATGCGCAGCTAGTGTGTCACAGTTCCATTTGGTTTGTCTCTCTACTGTCAGTGTTTTCGCACTTTAGATTAAGACCTACAGTTTAAGATGGATTCCGAACCACTAGCGAGCATCCATGCCGCCTCTAGATTTGAACCCTGAAGCCTGCAGTACCAAAGGCCAGATTTCTAACCAATTAGCCAACAGGCCTCTGTATACCAGTGTTCAGCCGCTGTGTTTCTGGAACGTGGAATATTAATAGCGGTTAAAATATCTTGAATACGCGTCTTACATGAGCAGCTTAAGTATCTGGTAGCTATTTTGGAATTCTCTTCCATGTGACATGCAAATATGCGACAGTTTACCCTAAATGCCCTCCCTTCATCACTCATCTGTGGTCTATTCACTGTTATAAGTAGACAAGGCCCACTGATGTATAACAAAAATTTTTTTTTGTTAAACTGTATAATATAATACACTTTTATATTTATAATGTAAATTTATAATAAACGATGTTATTTATAATTGAACTAAATGTTGTTCTTGTCACTGCAGTTCCTTTTGGAATCTTTTAGAAAGATTCCACCATAACAAAATACTTCGATTTTACTTTCGGATTTATAATTAGGAAGACATTTTTTTTTACTATATTCGCAATCTTTCGATAATTCGTTCTATTTATTAAATACTTTTTCTAAGTTTTATAAGATGTGAAATATAAAATAACCTCCCTTTTTTATTTTACGATAATTCTGTTCAGTTAACTAAGTTAATTCTTTTTAAACCAAATATCTATTGCTTTCGATTTAACTAAGCTTTCTATTTCGTCAATCAATATGTCTCAAAGGATAATCACAGAATTGTGATCATTTAAAAGGGCTTTCTGTTATCAGACGCTAGTAAAAGATAATAGAAGTTCAACAATGGAAAATAAAGTGCTTAATTATTGAATGCAAACATAAGGTTTTATCTTCAGCTTATTGAAACAATACTAAAAATAAATATATCTGTTTATATATATATATATCTAATAAAATATACTCCAAATTATATTATCGGTTATCAATATAAGGCCTTATTTACAAACATTGGGGAATACTTTGAATCTATATCATATTATTAAGTTATCTTATATTTCGTTTCAGTTTATATTGATTTATCAGTTTATTATTCATCTCTGATTCATATTCTGTTAAATTACGCGATAATATTAATTAGTACAAACATTATATCTTGTAAAATATTTCTGTAGAATTTACACTCCTGATATGCTGTTAATAATTATATAATTGTATGTAAAGTCTTGATATCTAGTTAATAAGAGATTGCTGCAGGAATATAAGTTATATGATAATGTCCTGTTTTATATAAGCAAGTTCAAACAAGACTTAATTAAAAATTAATTATATTAATTAATTAATTAGACCAAGTTAAGTAAAATTAATTTAGTTAAGTTAAAATTAATTAGACAACTATTATTAGAATAATCCTATTTGGGGTTTATTTATCCACGAACCAACATCAGTTGCAATTTTTCAAAAAAAAAAAACTTTTGCAATAAATCTTACATTTTTTAAATTAAAAAAAATATTTACAGAAATTACAAAAAGATTATATTTTTGAATTATAAATTTTAAATTAAGTTTTTTTTTAACATTTTCAATTCCTTTGATAATTTTCTTATAATATATTCTTTTTTAAAGACCTGCTTTGTAAGAAAAACAAGCAAAAACACTAACGTAATTTGAACCACTTAGAAAATAATTGTAAAAAGTAAAATCAATAGAAAAAGTAATTCCATTATGATTAGCGAACAAAAATATATAGTGTAAAAACACCTATATAAATTTTAAACACATTGTTATTTTCTGTTGAAAACTTTCTAATATAATATTTAATGAATAATATTTAATGATTCAGTAATAATTTATATTTAATAATGAAAATTTTCAGATATTGGTTAGTTATGAAATACAACACTCCTATTTATCATATTGCTTATGAGAAATATGTCTGCAAATTTGTATAATAGTTTTACATTTCTCATCATCAAGATAATTGCATCCATACATAATTTATCCATTTCACAAATGCATCGGTAAATTCCAAAAATTTCAATCCATTAAATTCGATAATAATTTCATTTTACAGATTCCAATTCTTCAAGTCTTTAAAATCTGTCTGTAAGGAAAGAAATTTTACATCAACGTTTACTTAAGCAATTGGTTGTATAAAGTGGTCTGGGACCAAATGAAATGATATCGTTTAAAGTGCATTATTAATGGAATTAACCTTACATCTCCTCGCACTCTAACAAACTCATGCTGATACAAAACTGAGACTTCATTTGCAACGTCACTCATCTATAAAAACAATTACTTCGTAAATAAGCGATGCAAATTTTAAAAGCTTGCAATACATTAATCTTTTATATTCATCTTCCAAATTTCAACCTAATAAGCCTTTAAAACAGAAAAATACTATAAATCAGGTATTTTAATAAATAATTAAAAGTCGGGGGTTTTCGATTTAATAGGATGGGATATGAATGGTTGTAACACATTTATCTTGGGAATTCGTGTCTTCTTTCACAACAGCTAGTTTAAACTATTTCTGAACCAATTATTTCAGAAATATATCCTTCAAATTACTGATTACTTAATTCCAAGATGTGAATTTTGTTTATAGAATTTAAGCAATCAGATCCTTCCATTCTGCATACAGAGACAATAGATCAGAACACAATGAATTAGACTCGTTGTGAATGTTGTGACTATTATTCAGTGTCATAAAGCGCTGGACGGACACCTCACGAGTAGTCTCTGTTTATGGTTGGAGGGGGCAGCTTTTGTTGTGACGGACTACCCAGGTAGAAGTCTGACTTGGTTGTGAGTCGCTGAAAAGGAAGAGGATGTCTTACGACGGAGATTAAACTCAAGTATGATGGCATACGACTCTATTCAACAACAAAGGGCTGTAGAAAACTCCACCAGTAAAATCGAGTTACAGCTAGAGTGTATTATTTATAGGTTTACTTTTGAAATTTCGTCATACTTAATTTAATCCATCCTTGAAACACGTTATTTCATAAATTGTCCATCAAGTACCACAAATTGTGGTCAAAAATCATTTATTTTTATTTCATGTTAATTTAGATATCCTTGGCCACTGAATCAATAAAACTAATCAACAAGTCAAGAAAATTACCTGATGACTTTCCTGAACTTTAACTAATACTCATTATCACTGGACTTGAAATGGGACTCACCACCTCTCTCTAATATATATATAATCTTTCCATTTATAAAACCAATTATTTCATAAATGGACCATTCCAATTCCAAAGTTTTCCAACGCCTAATACATCCCTCCTCACAGTCGCCTGCCTAACCGTAAAATCCTTAAAATCCGTCTACAGAGAGAAGATGTTGTAAATCAGCACTTTCACAAACAATTAGACTCACTCGATGAGTTTGCTACTCTACGCAGCGAGATCGAAATCCTTTCGATTTTCCACTAATTGGAAAACGGAATTTGCTCATTTCACGCTGATATAATTTGCCTTCCCTCGCATCTTCTTGTTAAGGTGTGACGCTCGGCCGGATTACGGCTTCTCACTTCAGCACATGTTAATTATTCAATACATTTCGAATCTTTTCAATGAGATCTGAGCAGGCATTTCATTTCAACCCTGTCCTCGTCCGGCTAATTATTATTTTAATAAGCTCGACAGTTCAGAACGTTGCGAACAAACTAAGAATGAATCCGATGCCGATATGTGGTAATCTGTAACCATTTACATTGTTTGCTTCATTTATCAGCCTAATTTAAAATCATCCGACCACAACGTTATGATTATTCGTAATAATTAGTCATCATTATTTGGAAAGACCTATTTAACTCATTCAAAGGTTTCAAAATGATGCAGACAGTAGCGCAGTTATGGGTCTAAAGTGGTCGTGTTTGACCCATCCGGATACCCACTAAATGCTCACTATTTGGTGGTAATCAAATTTATTTAACTCATTCATCTACCTGAAAGTCATGTAGACAATCGCGCAGTTCTAAAGTGTCGCGTTTGATTCAGTTGGATACCCATTCAATACTCGCTATTAGGTGGTAATCAGGCCTATTTAACTCATTCATCTACCGGAAAGTGACATATGCAGCTGCTCAGTTCTGAGTTTAAAGTGGTCACGTTTGACCCATTCGAATACACACTAAATGCTCCCTATTTGAATGGTAAACAGACCTATTTATTTCATTCATCGACCTGAAAGTGATGTAGATAGCTGCGCAGTTTTGATCTAAAGTGGTCGCGTTTGACTCATCCAGATACCCACTAAATACTACGAGCAAACATTACAGAACTTCAGCGAATCCCAAATAGATTCTGACCAGTCAGTATTCTGGTTGTTTGACGTTCTGCGAATTGCGATCCGTCTATTTGGTGGTAATAAGCTTTACTCAACAGCGAGATTTCTCAAGATTTCTCTTTTTATTGGAAATGGCCTGACCTTATAATTGAGTTAATGCAACAACGTATGCGGTTTGTTACAAAAAACACTTAATTGAAAACACTTGCGGTTTGTTTAAAAAACACTCATGAATGTATTAAACAATTTTTAATACATTCATGACTTTTCATTTTGACTAAATTGGAATCGTTAAAATTATTAGGTACCTTCGTAACACATAATTTTCAATTGTTATTTTTCATATATTTATTTTTTGATATCAAACAGTTCAAAGGAATGCGATGCATGAAAGCAGAAAAGCACTACTGAAACCTATTCACATTTGAATGCGTGCAGCTCGAGCATCATCCAAGAACTTTCTTCAAAACGGTTTTTGCAGCATTCGAAGAAATGCCAAAGCACGCGGAAACATTTGCGAACTCTCAGGGTAAAAATGCTTTTACTCCACATAGAGTCAGTTTTTCAGCTCCACATTGCGCAAATTAACAATATTGCGAAAAACGACTAGAGTCTACTGATAAGAAGAGATAAAAAGTTTTTTGTTTTTCAAGATATTACTGAAATGCTCGGAAGATTATTCGCTGGCAGTGCTAGCGTCAATCATTTAAATGAGGGCAGGTATTCATATGTAGGTGTTACTTGACGTTTAATGGAGACATGAGTGAAGAAGAAAAGTGACAACAAATCGATTTTTACTGGATCATTTGAGTAACGTATTGTAGCCGCTGAATTGTATTGTATTGAGCAGCGTATTGATGGTAAATTATTTAATGCCTTCAGAAACATTAAAATATTATAGATGCACATTCATTTTTTTCTAAATTTAAATTATTCTATTTAATGAAATAAAATCCGTATCGTACAATTACTTATTACGAAGTCCGCCAACAATGAAAATAAAAAATAATCGCATTTCAGCTCTGATAATATTTTATTCTACATAATGAGATTGCTTTGCAAATATTATTATGCTAAATTTAAAAATTAAAATTAATTAAAATTTTTTAATTAATAATGTTAAATGTAATTAATGTTATAAATGTAAGTAATGTTAAATGTTAAATTACAAATTTAAAAATGTAACACTTTATAGATGCCGTGATAAAAATTGTGGGGTAAAAAACTTGCTACACACGTGGAAAATGTAAAAACTGATATGCCTTGATAGGAGCACCTATGAAAATATCATACACTAATTATATTCTCTTTATCCTTATATTTATTAGTATATACAACTTACACTCAAAAGCATAGATGAGGACATTTTTGTATAGTTATAATTTTCTTTTGTAATTTCGTTGCATCTGAAAAAAATAAATAAGTAAACCTTAATGAAACGAAAATTAGAAACATTTTTCATTTATTAGAAAGAAATCATTCTCTGACGAGAATTTCTTGAAAGCATTTTTCACGCTAAACATTGCAACACTATGTACTATAACTATTGATTTGTACATTAAAGGGAAAAAAATAAAAATAATTTCCCTCTAAGCATAGCTTTTTACCTACTGAAATAAATACACTCTATTTATATTTTATGCGTCACTTTTTTTCCCTACAACATTATTAACGAACAGTTCATTTTTTCTTCCAGAGAGAGAGAGAAGAAAAAAAGTCGTTCGATAAGTCGTTCGTTCCTACATCACCCGTGACCATCTTTTTTGGAGGGTGGGGCGAATACCTAAATGAAATATGAGTATGTCCTACCCAGAATAAAATAACTTCCCAAAAAGCTCAACTTTGTTTAGAGTAAGAATTTTTTTCCCTATGGTCGTAACTCTCTCTCTGGGTCTCCGTGATTTGCTACGACGACCATTTTTCCGGGAATTGCTCACTTAGGAAAGGGCTTATTTATCGCCCACCATTTGGTCCTAAGTGACTCGTTCAACCCAGAGAGGGAGAGGGAGGTCGTTAGTAAACCCCCTTCATTCAGTACTCCATCGATGAGAATAGTTTTGTTCGAAATATCTTTCCAAGTGCTTAAGAAGTTAGTTTTAGTCCTGATGCTCCTCCACATTTATGGATGTGTCTTCACGTCTTATTACCTTCATGGAGTCCATCAGCTTCCTTCAGCAATGTGTCGTGATAAGTTTAATGAGGTATGTCCTCGCAATGTCTTTGGAAGTTTAGTTTTGTACCTGGGAACAATAACTGTTTTGTATCGTAAAATAACTGTAATAATGAATTCGAAAAATATGATAATGATGCGATGATGGATATGTTTCTTTAAATGGGTGATATCTGGCGCACATTCAGACTGGAGATTTCAGAGTTTGAGCTTCACCAGCCTATAAGCGAAATGTTTGCACGCGTTCAGACTTCTACTGTAGTGTAAGTATGTCGTCAATCCTGTTTGTGTCAAATTGGAGTTCAACAGACGGCGCTAATTTATTTAACTTGGTCCATTACTTACGGACCTGTTTTTAGGATGACCTTGTTTTTATGACAATCTGTCCGAACTCAAGGTCTTTTTTTTTTTAATAATCACATACATGACCATTATCATCTCATAACATAATCGTTTTTTACTTCGGTTTTGTTGAAGAAATGCTTTTATGTAGGAAATTTTTAATTGTTACCAAGAGAATTTTTCATTTTGCATTGTGATATTTTCAATATTCCCATCGTTAAAGTAAGTCAAGTCTTATAATTAATATTATTTAATTATATTTTTATTTGCCTTTTTTTTTTTTTTTTAATTATCATTAGTTAAATTTCATTTCTAATAATCCCCATTTATAATCTTTTCACATCTGCTACTGAAGACTATTTATTTCTAATTCTTTATATTCTACACGTTACGAAAACTTATCATGTATTATTTGTGTATTAAATTACTAGAATGTATCGAGTTCTTATTAATTTTGCTATTTCGCAGGCCGTGTCCCTTATATTATATCACGAGAAATAATTTAAAATTCTACATTGAAGTACAGTGCATTTTTTAAAGGGCCATAGTTCATTGTCACCTTCAATAAATAAAATCGTTCAAATATTATGTTGTAGTGAAACAAAGCATAACTATGTAGATTTTTTTCTATTTTGTGTGCGTATTTTATGTCATTTCGAGAATATATTAATTGAATTACAAAAATGAAACCAATTTCTTAAAGATTAAACTTTATTATAAAATATATTAAACTTTTTACTCCAAAACGAGTAAAATTTTGTGATGTAGGATGAATGATAAAAAAGTGTATTAAAATGCCCAATTTTAAACTCGCAAGGTGCTATGACACGTAAATAACTATGGTTCTAATCGTATTTCAAATTTTCGTTGTGATTAATTTAACACTTTCAAGAGAATAATGGAATAATTTTAGAGAATAATGACTGAAAAGCAAAAAGCAAAAAAAGCACTCAAAGCAAAATATTTTATTTGATTTTTATAAAAAGAAAATATTTATAACTCATGAAGGTGTAGAATTAGATGATAATTGCAGATGTACTGGATGTACCTAAAAAAACGAGCAATGATATGACATAAAACTATTTCATTAATGCAAAAACAAATATCAGAATGTTGTCTAAAAAGAGTTTCTAGTGATGTGCATAATATTACAGAATATAGGAATAAAGTTATGAATTTTGACGAAAAAAAATGGAAATGTTTTCGAAACATGACACAAATTTTAATATATATTTTTAAAAAAAATTTGTGAGTCAGAAAAGTAAAAAAAAAACTTTCAGTTTTCTTGGTTATAAATATTTAATTAGATTGAATATGCAGAATTTTTATTTTTAATTTTTTTATTGCTGTTAGTGAGCTAACTGAAAGTGATGCAGCTAGTTTTACTGTTAGAGATCTAAATCACAAATTTTATTTTGAAATAAAATACCAGAGGGTTACCTTCCAGCAAGTATCAGAGGATTCGACAGAAGATTTTTTCCGAATTAATGATATGTATAGCTTTTTTAGAACGACAATTTCAGCCAATGCATTAGACGTTTATTAATCACAAAAATCTGCTGCAAAAAATGTGATGTCCCGTTTGCAAATAATTTTTGTATATTAGTTCATGATACTCAAAGCAATAAAAATCATTCATATTCAGTTATGGATGAGTAGTTCATTAGAATTAATATTATTTATAAATATTTTAGAATCTTATATACGGTTATAATTAGTATAAAATAAATGATACAAAATATCGATTTGTATAAAAATTTTAAAAAGGTACTTTTACTTTGTTATTTGAACAGTTTTTCGTTAAAGTTTTAAAGAAACATTAACTTTAACAGTTTTTTGTTTATTAACTGATTTTAGCGATTATTCAAATCATATTTCAGTCACAGTAGTTAAATGTGTATTTGTGAGTGTTAAAATTTGTATCCAATCTTTTAACCTTATTATAATATATTATGAAGATTTGTAGAAGCAAATTTTACAAAGCTGGTATCATTTCATATATACGTAGTTTTAATTCCATACATTTATATTCTAGTACAATTCGTACTTTTGTATTGAAGCTAACATTTATAAATTGTTATTTATAATTATTGCTGTAGTTTATAATTTTTATTAAAATTATAATTAAAATATAATTAATTTTGCAAATATTTTTGCTGTAATTGTTAAAAAAAAAAAAAAAAAAAACTATCATTAAAACCCACAAAATAAGAGAAGACCATCTGCATAATATAAATATCTTTAATAAATTATTTAAATATTTGAAATATTGTTCTAGTACTGAAAGTGAGAAAATGAAACAATAAACGTATACAAAGAATTAAGATTCCTTGAATGATTTTCCCCACCAAACTTTTTACCCAGGGTGCGCCCCTGTGTAATATAAAAGAAAGCAGTCGGCCGGGCGTGGGCGAAAAGGGAATCGATCGAGAACGAACAACCCTGGGGAGGGGCGCAAGACATGTGTGGTGGGGGCGCCTCTAACGACGATCGTGCGCCCCATCATAATATATGCGCCCCTGGGCTTTAACGAGAGCTAGGTCTCGATGACCTCGCTTAGCTAGGGCTGTCCTTGGCACTCATTCCACTTCATGAAGTCTGAAGGGCTTTAGACGGCGTTTTTTGGTATGCGAGGAAGCAAGAAAAAAAAAAAAAAATGACGATTTGCATATTCTGGTCATACCAGAAAGAATTCCAAGCTGTTTTATCGAATTAACTTCTTCGCGAAATCATTCTCCTTATTTAAATGATTCCTTGAAGTTCTTTTGGAAACTGTTTTTCAGATGGTTAAAATTTTAAAGAAATGCGTGGTACTGAATCTACAACACCTTTTCAACTGAATTCGAAGTAGAGTTAGCAGTGTTCGTGACGCTTTTCAGTTTTCTCGTTTTATTTAATATTTTCTCGTTTTATTTAATGTTTCCAACAGTCACTGGTAAATGTGGGTGAAGTACTAAAAATATTTCAACTAGAGTAATTCACGTTTATGTTAGAAATAAATAAATCATCTTTTTTTCTTGGCATGTTTACTCTTAATTCGAAAAAAAGTTATTTGATTTTTAAAAATGATTTGCTTGCAGATATTGGCAGCGATAAATAAGTAGCTATTTTTCCGTTTAATTTGTTATCATTTATCTAGTGTGTAGTCAAAAAATTATGAGAAGTCTATAAAAATTTATTTTTTAATTAAATTAAATATGAATCTTTTTTTTATAATAATAAGATTCTTATGCCACCCGAGCGCACCACTTTTAAAAAATGATTGCCACCAGAAATGTTGCTGTGCAGTGCAGATTTACAATGTCGTTCATGAATGATCTTTGAGAAGCATTGTTCCATGGGCCTAAAGACAAGCATTAAAACCATGCATAAAATTATGATTTATTGCGTACCACGGTCTTTCTTAACTTGCTAGAACAAAATGAGCTGAATACGACCGTATTCATATACAAAAAGCTCCATCGAATACAAACATATCAAGCAATAGAATCCAGTATTTATCATCGATTGCCTTTGGAACAAGCATAGCAGGCATGAATGCATCTAAGTTCACTATATATTATATTCTGTGATATATCATATCTATCTCAAATAACTTGTTTAAAGAGAAATATCCCCAGTGAGATTCCATTCGTCAGGAGATAGTAGTCATTCTTGTTGATATTTTATTCCACTTTTTATAGGGCTTACGCAATTGCATTGAAACGTGCCCGTAGGCATGTTGAGCCTTTGTAGCTGCATATCATGATAAAATAAATATCTCTTTCCTAATTATTACATCTTTTTTTCCTGATCGCATGAGAATTAGCGCTTACTCTTGTAGTGATTTTGAACTAAATATTTTCCATGTCATACGAAATCCCATATACCATATTAATCAAAAAGCTACATGTCTCTATTTTTCATCACATTTTCATGGAAAACCCGCTATATGTATATGTGTGTGTGTGTGTGACTGCTTGTGTGCGTGAATGTGTAAAATACGAAAGAACAAATCCTTAAGAATTTATAAAACAGAGAAGGGATACCTGGCTTTAAAAACGCAACAAAATTTACAAAACTGCGTTATACTCTTAAAACCTGTTTGTGACAATAAATCAGTTCCATGAGGAAAAGAAAAATACCAAAATGTAGAACATTATTTCGATTGAAGATCTGAAATGCACATTTTTTTGCAGCGATGTAATTTAATATCATAAAACATTTTTAAGCGCAACATAGAGAACAATGAACAAAAAAAAAAATAGTTAATAGCAAGATGTATTGACGAAATCGACAAAAAAACAATATAGGTAAAACTTTTTTGAATATGACTTTACATAGGAATGTATATCTTCAGGACATTGTAATCCATGTTAATTCTGCCCTTAAATGAAAGGGGCTTGATGCCGAGTGTTGATTGCTCTGGTGCTCGGTGCCATAGGTTTCGGGTTTGAGCCATAGCGGTGCCATGGATGTTTATCGCGGTTCGGAATCCATTTAAACCGTAGGACTGTAGAAAGTTGTTCGTAGGGATAACAAACCTACTCTGTAAAAAGAAAAAAAAAAAACACATAAGCCTAAGTAGTAGTAGTCATATTAGGTCCCAGCCTAATATGATTACTACTACTACACCACACCACATTACTGTGCCTAGAGCTGAGTTGCCCAGCCTAATATGACTGTAGAGCGTTGGACGCAGAGCTGACAACCTTACCCCATAAAAAAAAACACAATGGAGCTGTTGGTCTATTTGAAGAAGAAGAAAAAGTAGAAATGGCTATAGTATGTGAAATAACTGTTGTTAATATGGAAAAACACATTTGGTATCATATATGAGAATGCATTTTAAGCATTATGCATTATGATCCCTTGAAAGCTATTTGATTCTTTTAATTTAATTTTAAATTACTCTTGTGAGATAAAAGAAATTTTTAACCATAAAGAAAGCAATTCCAAAAAAAAGTGTTTTTTTTTTTTTTTTTAATGCTACTGTTCTACTTTTTATCAATCCTAATTGTTGATCTTCTCAAAATAAATGTTGCTGATATAAACATTACGTTACGTACCGATTTAAACGCTTCCTTTTCACCGTAGTGCATTAAAAAACATTCTATTTGTTCTTTGTTTTAGACTATATATAGGAATGTATACCTTCAGGACGTTGTATTCCATGTTATTTCTGTCCCTAAATGACTAAGTTACATTACGGTTGATAATATGGAAAAATACATTTCGTAACACACATGAAAATGTATTTTAAGCATTATACATTATGATCCCTTGAAAGCTGTTTGATTCTTTCAATTTAATTTTAAATTACTCTTGTGAGTCAAAAGAAATGTTTAACCATAAAGAAAGCAATTCTTAAAAAAAAAAATGTTTTTTTAATGCTTCAGTTCTACTTTTTAATCAACCCTTATTGTTGATCTTCTCAAAAGAAAACCGTTAAGCACCGATTAAAACGCTTCCTTTTTCACCCCAGCTCATTAAAAAATAAGGACATTCTATTTGTTTAGAATGGTTTCGCGTGACTTCCCTTCCCCCCTCCTCCTATGAAATGCGATCGTCTTTAAATAAGAGTTGAGAAACCTTTTCCTTATTCACCTCTGGAAGATTAAAAGTTACTGATCTTTTAAAACATTCTTTTTGTTGTTTTGGAATTTATATCGAATATTTAATTGCATCAGCCTTCGAAAAAGCACTAATGACGCAATGGATGAGGAATAATTTAATATCGTCTGCCCGAGAATTATCGTTTAATTTTCCAAATTGGAAAGAGGGTTGAGTTGTTTTTTTTTTTTTTTTTTTTTCGTCGTCATTTTCTTAAACGTTAGCTTCATTTTCTGACGCAATAAAAAAAAAAAAAAAACAAGACAGGATTTTTCTCTTTTAATTCGCAATGGCTCAAAGTATTTTTTTAATTCCGATGTTCCTTTTTTATGGTATTTTTATTTAAATTTTTTATTCGATAAAATTCATTCATCTATATTGAATGAAGTATTTAATTTTCAGAAAAAGAAAAAAAAAATTCTGAAGATATTCTCGGTTTATCAAGTCTCCCGCACATTTATTTTAATTTCGAACTTTTCAAAAATGTATCGTTCGAGTGAATATTTGACGAATATTGGTAAAAAAAAAAAGTGATTAAGAGATTTATAACGATAAAATATTAATTATTAATATTTTATTTCAAATGCGTATTATTCGATTATCATTCTCATAAATTTATTATTACTTTATTTAGTTTCTTTATAAATCCAATCATTTATTGTTTTTAATTCTTAAAATGTGCAACTAAAAGAATGATTTAATGGAGGGAATGGAAGATTAAATGCCTCCAGTTTAAAAATAAGAAGTTAAATTAATTAAAAATGGCTGAATAGTTGAAATTCTTTTAAAAAGGTTTACCAAAAATTGCAATTGAAATTTAATATTCAGACAGGAAAATTACTCCACCTGGCATTTCAAAAATTGAGACTAATTAGTTTATCTACTTCAGGAAAAAATAATAAATTACAGAGGACGATTTATTCGAATTTATTTGACTTGTGGCTATTGTTTTTTCCGTTACTTATTTATTTAAATGGTTTCTCTCTAATATTATAAACGGCAAAAAAAAAAAATTATAATACTTATTCGTTAACAATTTGTTTTTATCTGAAGAGCTACTCTGTTTAAGAAATTTAATTAATTTTCATGAGTATAATACCGATATTCATCAATTATTTTTATAGTTTTAAATTTTGTGGCTGGTATTTTTAAATATAATCATTTTTGAAATTAATTATTTTTGCATTTCATTTCTCATATTAAACTAAACAAATTGAAATTTTTTCAAATATAGAACAAAGATATAAATTTTAGAGTAAAAAAAAAAAAATTATAGATTAGAATTATGAATTCATATTTTTAAATGAATTCAATAGAAATCTCCTTTTATGTTCAGAAACATGATCTTATAAATAAATAAATTCAAATTTCTTAAACGAGATACATCAAAGTATTTTGAGGAGACATATTGCAGACAGATCTGCAAATAAGAAAGTGAAGCTTTCCATATTTTCCATTTAGAGGAATATAAACTTTTTATATTAAAATAGAAATGTGCAGTGAATTGAAATTCTTGGCATAGTAGTTTTTCTTCATTTACAATTTTCCACTAAAAAAATTTATCGTAAAGGATAAAAAAAGACATATTAAAAGATATTGTTCATATTTTCAATTTTCAAAATATTTAAGCAAAAATAAATAAATAAAAGATACTTTTTCAAAGCATTCATAGTTTTCAGAGCAATAGCCTGCAATACTCACATTAAATATTTTTATTAAGAAACTTTGAAATTAAAAAGTATATTATATATCATTTTTTTTCTCACGGTCGAAGTTTTTGGCATTTCATTCCCAAGAGGAATGTATGTTATTTGACAAATATAATAATCCCGTCACTCAAATTTAACAACATATAAGTAGTAACCTGTCACTCAAGTCTGATAGCAGATATTCGGTATCATGTATGAGACACAAGAAATTAGCTAATGTCTGTGAGACCTTTACAGATAAAAACAACTACAGATTGAATATAAACTATACAATGAGTTGTTCCATCGTGATTGGTGATGAGGTATGTCTATTCCAACAAGAAGTGAGGGAAGCTGAGCCGCCCTCCTTGACGGATTGTCTTAAAGAAGGCGGGTTCTAAGGCGAATTGATCAGAAGTCTTTTTTCTCTGAAGTGATTGAATAAGCCGAAAATTCCGCTTGGTTCCCCTTGAACCCCTTGTGGGTTCGCGTATTACACTGCGTGATAATTAAGGTCTGCAGCAGAACAGAAAATTAGATTTGACGTAGATTGGAGAACTCTGAAAAACACCGACCTTGGAATGAATTGTATTTGTGATTTAATCGTGCACTTGTGACCAAATTTTATTTTTTTATTTTTATTTTCTTTTGTATAACAGCCCAGAGGGCATTATTTGTATATATATATATATATATATATATATATATTATATATATATATATTGTACGTCTTTGTAAATAAAATAATTGAAGTGTACCCATGAACCTGAAAGTTGCTCTTTTCTTGAAACACTTATATATTTAATATAGGCCGAGATGTTACAATTGTATTCAATAAAAATGGCATCAGAAAGAGCGTGGAAATTGTGAAAGGAAATTTTCTGAACTGAATATAAATCGATGATATTTTATGTCATATTATCTTCGAAAGTAATTGAAATTATCAAAAACAAGCACCAAAAAATCTGAAATATTGCTAATAAGAGCACAAATATTACTAATAAGAGTTTAATAATAATACTATTTTTCTCGACTTCCAATATACTGACATTATTTTACTGATATTGGTATTTGAGAAAAAGTCTCACCTTTTAAAGAATAAATATATCGTTTTATTACTTTGCATTACAATAAAAGTAATGTAAATCGTGTTAATGGTAAAAACACAATGTTATAGACAATAAGCAATTGAGATCTCCTCATATAAAATTCTGTCGAAATTCTATTTCGTTTAACTAATATTGTCATGTAAATATGTATTTATTAATATTTTTATTAGTTGTGTCAATTTGTATATATAAATATTTTTTGATTAAGGTAAAATTTGCTTGTAATTATTATATGATTCCTGCGTAGTGGTTTTCTTGTGTGTGATTTATGGGTTGTTATATTTTAGATATTGGGTTTTTGTTTAATTGCTTAATTATTTGTATGTTATGTATATATATATATATATATATATATATACATAATATAATTCATTAATGCTTATTAGAAATCATCTGTGTTAATATAATATTAACTGTATTATTTATTCTAACTTTTAAATTGTATATATTAATAAATACATTTTAATTTATATTTAAAATCATGAAATTTGTTTTTGATTTGTATGTGTTTCTGTATCCAACATGTATAAGTCTATGAAGGCATTCGTACCTGTAGGTTTATATGTGGTATGGGCTATTGCGGATTTCTAGGTATATTTTTTAAAAGTTTTATTTCTATAAGGTATATTTCTAGGTGTTCTTTGTAAGTTCAATTATTGTATAAAGGTATAAAATGTTTTAACCATGTGTCTAACAACACCACAATATCAATATTCTTTATATGATATGTTTATATGTACCACTATTCCAATAATTAACCATATACCAACGATAACAGTTTTCTTCATTTTATCAACAGCAGAAGAATATGTATTTTTAATTTAAAATTGATAACACTTTCTCACAACATGATGAATATATTTTCTACCATAAAACTTCAAAATAACAACTTCAAACTTCAAAAAACAATCAAAAATAACTAAGAATACAATTCTTTGTAATTATTGATCGGCAGCACCCACGCAAACACAAACAAAATATCTATGCCGGTTTTTTCAATAAAATGCAAATTTTCTCCTACCATTGTAGTATCTCCATATTGACTTATTAAGGTGCTTCCTTCTTGTTCGAATTTCCTTTCTTCCTTTCCCGTTATCATTGTTCACTGAAGCGCAAATTTATTCCGAAAGTTGTGTTCGAAAACATCTAATTGCCAAGAAGATGAATAAACTTTAAATTATTGATTTTTTTTTTACTGTAAAACTCGATTCAAATCATTCTTGTAAGAATGTTTTTTTAAAAAAAGTAATAATATGAAACACTCACATGGGTTCATATCTTCTCCTAACCCTGGGGCAAAATTTTATGCACCTGTTTGACTGAACTTCAGAACCAATTTGTTGAAATGCTTTACTGCATAGTAAATAAAATGGATAAAAATTTAGAATAGCACATCGCTAAACAATGCAGAATAAAACTAAATATACTCAATTATTTTATTATATGCAACTATGTTATTTTTTTTTTTTTAATTTTTATTACTATAGATTACAGAAAGTAATTTATTTCTCTTTCATTATTAACTATTCTTCACCGTAAAAAAAAAAAAGGATTTTGTATCAAATCCGATGATTTGGCAACGGCAAAATTTTCTATTTTATTTTTAAATATGTAATGTATTTCCAGAATTATTTAAAATTTTAAAATTCATGTAGTTTGACACATTTATAGTCTTAGAAGATCTAGACCAGATGTTCCCGAAAAATCTCTAATGCTCTCTAAATATGATTAAAACCAATCCATCCTTAACTTAACAGTGTTTTCTTCTTGTCATTAATCTCTACATCATCTTCAATTTGCTTTTTAACTACCAAATCTCATCACGTGTCAAGAACAGGAAAATTCGATTCTTGACGTCACATTTTTGATGCCATTAACTTTTTATATTATAAAAAATCATTCGATTAGACTGGGACCTACAGTAAAACCTTACAGTCCGAACCACTAATAAACATTCATGTCACAGCCAGTATTCGACCCTGAAGCCTGTGTTACCAAAGGTCAGAACGCTAGCCAATTGGCCATCAGGCCTCTTTAGTCTATGAAACAATACCTGCATTTTTTAATGTGACTATACTTTATTTCACTCTTTATTTTGAACGACAAACTTCTTTTATAATCATAGATATTTATCCTGTTGGTTGTCGAATATTTGTTAAAATATTGCTACTTCTGAAACATATTTTGCGTGCACACCATTTTTTTGGCGCCATTGTTAAGATGTTTACGAAGTACTCTGAAATTAGTAGCAGCCGTTGTCCAAGTTTGTTCATCCCATTGTTTTCTGCATCTTTTATCAATTATTATATTATTCGTACTACCATATGCCTTATCACTAAACACAACATGAAAGACGTTAAGAAATATCTCAAGACATTCTATTAAATATCTCATGACATTTCAGGATTTTCTTATACCAAACATATTTTTGAAATATATAATGAAACATATTTTGCGTGCACACCATTTTTTTTACACGCCATTGTTAAGATGTTTACGAAGTACTCTGAAATTCGTAACAGCCGTTGTCCAAGTTTGTTTGTTGTTTTTATCTCATAAAAAAATATAATTTGATCGGAATTCTTGCTAAAAATATTTAATCTATGAAACAGTACGTGAATTCTTGAATGTGATTATACTTTATTTCACTCTTTATCTTTGAAACCAATCTTATTTCATAATCATAGAAGTTTGTCATTTTGGTTGTCGAATATTTTTAGAAATATTGCTACTTCTGGAACATATTTTGTGTGCACGCCATTGTTAAGATGTTTACGAAGTACTTTAAAATTCCGTTGTTCATGTTTGCTCATCCCATTGTTTTCTGCATCTTTTCACATTTTATCCTTTTATATTATACATGCTGCATATGCCTTATCACTAAACACAACATGAAAGACGGTTATAAATACCTCAAGACGCTCTATTAAATATCTCATGACTTTCTACTTTTCAGACTTTCTTATACCAAAAAAAAAAAACCAACGACCACGGCGCGCAATGGCATCTTTTAAGGGAAGCGACCCTCCCCAAACAGAATGGAGAGGTGATCCACTTAGAGGGGTTGTCCTGGAGATCAAAAGACCTCTTTTTCGAATCTAATCCGTTAGTGGCTTCCATCAAATCGCGACAGAAATGGAGAAGCTATCTTCTGCTGGCGAAGCGCGAAAAGTAGAGAGACTCTTCTTCTTTGTTTTGAGATACAAAAAGGTTTTTACTTGACTTGGGAAAAAGGATTCGCGGGGCTTGGTAAAAAGAGAAGAGAAAATCTCTCTCTTTTTTTCAATTTAGTCAAAAATATTTTTGGAGTGTTTGGATGTTTTTTGGTTTTTTAGGCACTGTTAAAAGATGTTTTTAATGTTGACGTATTTAACTTTCACTGCATTAAGAGTTTTGTTAGACTGTAAAAAATAATGTTTGAAATGAATGCAAATTGTCTATTAGTTTTATTTGCTGCAATAAATATTTTGTGTTTGTTTTCAAATAATTATATATCTTGGTGTTTTTATTAATGCTAAAAAAAAATTTTGTGATCAAAATTTTTGTGATTGGTGAAAAAATGGCATTAAACATGCCACTGATATGATTGATTCATAAATCCCCAGTATGAACATTAAAGTACACATTTAACTACATTCATACCACAATGGAACTGCTGGAATTTGAAGAAAACATCCTTTAGATTGGTGGCGTTTGTGGATTCCATACTCTTCCCCGAAGTCATTTCCGCAACTTTTCTGCATATGAACATATCATGCCTCTGATAAGGACACAGAAACTTTTATGTCTATTTCCTTTCTGGATTTTGAATTGAGCTTTTCCAGTTCAATAGCGTAAAACATAAATCCTAGGCTATTCTTATACTATTATTTATAGGAATTTGTTTATGAGTTCCATAGAAAGTAGGAATGAATTAGTATTTTAAGAACCAATTCTGAAGAAAAGGGTTTATCTGTAACTGCAGATATCTGTCCATCAAGTTTTTCTTTCATTTTATTTTTTAATTTTTTTGGACAGCGTGTAATGGACATTTAATTACCGACGTATCGAAACGGACACATCGACAGCTTTTGCTTTTTTTTTTTCCAGTCTCCTTGCTTTAATGTCTCATAGTAAGAAAGAAATTGTAAAGAAGTAAGAAATAAGTAAAATTTTTTTTTTGTAATTTAATTTTATTTTTATATCTTTTTTTATCTGAACAATTACATTTATGCAAATTTTAAAATTAATTTAAGATGTGGAGGTTCAATGGTACTAATATCACATTGGAACTCCGTAATCGCTACATCCTTTGCCCGTTGCCCTGGGAATGCAGTATTCTTTTAAGTGACTGCTATTACAATTTATACTCATCATTCTTTGCTCTTAATAGTAGCTAAAGAATGCAAGATAAAAGAATGTTTACAAATATAATTACATGCGAATATACATTGAAAATAATGAACTAATACGGAATTATAAATTTATTTTGTTTGCTACTCATTCTATGATTATCTTTATATAATATTTTATGATGTCTACAAATATCAAAATGTTATTATTTTTATATTTTATTTTAACAAAAGATAAAAAAAAATCTATTATTTTAAATCCAGTGCCCCGTTACGTTCCTTTTCGCAATTTATGATAAAAATTATGATTAGCTATGATATTAAAAATAAACGTAACAAGCACTTGAATTTTTATAATTATTGCACAATATATTGTTAGTTTATGTTAAAAAATATATTTTATTTTAAAATATAATGTTATTTGGAGTAAAATAAAATTCTATATTTTATTTCATATTCAATATATTTTTAACTTTTATTCTTATGGTAATTTACTAAAAATACAATTGATTAAGCTGTATTTTAAAATAAATCTATTTAATGTGAAGTTCACTGGTTGTAAGATTGAGGATAAATATAAACGATTTCTTTGTAATTGTTAAATGAAAAAAATTCGATAAGCACTTTGAAATAAATCCTGTCTACTATCAAACAATTACTAAAACGTATCGTTTAATACTTTTAATGTTTGTATGTTAGTATGGTTTCACAAACCATTTTATAAATTTATTTTTTAATATGACGCTTGAGCTCGTCAAGGTGTAACAATACACAATAAAATACGAGTAAATAGACGAGACAAATAATTTTCCGGTTTTACATGATCGACAGTTTTATAAATTATTATTCTATATCTAAACTAAAAATTCTAACTTTCCAAAAAATCTTTTTAAAACAAGATTTTAAAGATACAGGATGTTGAAAATACACATAAGACATTCCTATTATATAATATTTTTCTCTCAGTACAACACGCAAAATCCTATATTATAATAAAATACATATGGATGCTGCGTGGAATACTATAAATAAAAGGAAATCAAGAATACTCCAAGGACAAATATAGAAAGAAATCCTACAATCATATCTATTCACAAACCTACTAAACCACATTCTTTTCCCTGACAACCATTCTGAGGGAAAAACTTTTACTTGTAGAATATTTCAGCCAACCAATGCTCAAACTTTAAAAAGAAATATAAGAAAATACACATATAAAAAACAGGATTATACGGTGGGCATCATTCCAGAAAATGGTAGGTTATCTTTTTGGGGCTTCTCTGAGAGGGAGTAAGGCTATAAAGAAAACGACTTTTGAAATCAAACGTGCGAAATTTCTTTTTGCAGAACGCAAAACTCTTTTCTACTGTGCATAGTATGAAATTAGACGATTTTTTTTCCCTGCCCAGAGTCAGAGGAAACAAATCTATTGTTCGTGATGCTGGACGGACATGTATATTTGATAAACGATTCTTCCATTCGGACGGAAAAAAAGAATCGTATAGAAAAGAATAATATTTTTATTTTATGCAGACGATTCTGTATATTTTTTTCTTTCAGTCTTCTTCCAACAGTTTGTAGTAATGCCAGAATAAAATACAGAAAGTAACTTTTTTGAATACTAATGGAACTATTCGAGTATAATGAGAAATGTTGTTTTAAATAATACACTACTGGCCATTAAAGTCTACCCTTTATTCGAGCCCTGCGAAACCCTACGTTTCAGCAAGATAATGCACGATCGCATGTTGCCGGTATTGTCGGATCTTCTTTGATACGGAAAATGTTCGGCTGTTGTCCTGGCCTGCACGTTCACCAGATCTCTCGCCAATAGAAAACATCTGGTCCACTGTTGATGAGCGCCAGTCACTACGGTTGATGAGCTGTGGCATCGTTTTGAAAGTGCATGGGCCTCTGTACCTGTACATGCCATCAATCTTTGTTTGACTCAATGCCCAGGCGTATAAGTGCTGTTATTACTGCCAGAGGTGGTTGTTTTCTGGTTGGGTGCTGATTTCTCAGGAACTATGCACTACATTTTTAAATTTCAATCACTTGTTAATTCAGTATTATATATTTGTCCAATAAATATCATTTTGTTATCTGCATTTCTTCTTCGTGTGTAGTATTTTTAATGGCCAGTATTTTACATTTCAGAAATATTGAAGTAGACGATTAATTTAATATTATTAAATTAGACGATAATTTTCCCTGCCCGGAGTCAAAGGAAACAAATCTATTGTTCGTGATACTGGACGGACATGTATATTTGATAAACAATTCTTCCATTCGGACACAAAAAGAATCGTATGGAAAAGAATAATATTTTATTTTATGCAGTACGATTCTGTACATTTTTCTTTCCAGTCTTCTTTCAACAGTTTGTAGTAATGTCAGAATAAAATACAGAAAGTATCTTATCAAGTGTCATGGAACTATTTGAGCATAATGAGAAATGTTGTTTTAAATAACATATTACAGATGTACTGAGCTGGAATTATTGACGATTATTACTATGTAAAATATTTAAAGAAGTGCACAGTATTTTTAATAGTTTGTATAAAATAGCTAATAGTTAATATAACTGCATAGTTTGAAGAAAATTTTTATACATCTTTACAGAAAACATATCGTTGAATTTCTTCAAAAATATTTTAAAGTGAAATATTTTGAAAGAAAAGTTGCACAAAAAATCTAGATAGTATATTTTATGATTTTTAGATAACCATTTATTTTCGTTAAAATTTTTTTATATTTTTATTCTAAATATTTATTTTGAAAATTATTTTAAAAATAAAAGATTCTAATAATTATTATAGTTTTCCTTAACAATTTATCAAAAAAACAAAAAAAAAAAACTCATCGCGATAAATTTACTGCTGAAAAATTATTGGTTTAATTATAAGCAATATTGGTAAAAGCAGATTTTTAATTTAGATACATTTTATTGCACCTTTTGAATAATAGCACTATATATATACATAAGAATTTATGTATAAAATAAACATTTTGTAAAATGAAGAATATTACCTGAAATACAACTAAAACCAAGAAAAGAAAAAAAGCATAAAAATTTTTTTTATCTGATAACATTGTACCTTCCACAAATCTACACATTGATATTGTAACTTCTCGACCTATACCGGGTTCAAGGAGAGGGCCATTTTCAAGTTAATGAGAACAATTTAATTTTAATTTTCAAGCATATCTTTATATGTATATATATATATGCATATGTGTGTGTACAGAACTTTGGTTACCAAAACGGAAAATTAAAAAATAATTCGATTCACAAGTGCAGTTCACTACAAGGACGGAGATTTTCATAGTTCTCAATCATCCCACGGCGTGATAAACGAAACTATAAGGGACTCACTTTGAAAACAGGCGGAAACTATTCTGTTACTTCAGAAGAAGAGAAAAACCACTTCTTATAGACTCGTCGCAGAACTCTATTTCTTTTTCTCCAAAACCTCACTTTATGACAATCCGTCAAGGGAGTTAGTTTCCCTTATTTCTTATTGTAGACACTTTCTCAACCCATGGTCTATCAGAAATCACAATGCAAGCCACTGATGGTGTAGTCCATATCCCATTAGTAATTGTTTCGATCTGTGAAGGTGCACTGCTTATCTACTGTCAAATTTTAGTGATATGTTGCTATTATGCACTTGATAAAGAACATAGATTCCTCTCACCTGGGAATGAAATGCTACAACTCTTTCCGTGGGAAAAATACTATAATATCTAGTTTCCTCAAAAATCTTCACAAGTGTTTTTTTCATAAATATACCTTTTAATTATCAAAATTTAAAATTAAATTTCTTGTAAACGAAATAAAACTAAATTATTCGCAAAAATATCCACCAAAAAAAAAAAACAATATCTATATATATGAGAAAATGAATGCTCTAAGCCTATTGTTATATACATTTTTAAATACATTATCATGTTTTTAATCTATTTTTATCTACAAGTTTTAATAAATTAATAACAATAACTTACCGAAATGAAAAGTTACTTCGACTGACGAATTGATTAAAAGTTTAAAATTCTATCACAAAGATTCTTAGAATTGTGTTTCATTTCCGAAGAAAACCTTTCTATTTTTGTGAAGATACTTCAAAAATACACGACAAACAGTTTTCAACTTTTTCAATCATACATTATTTCTCCGAGTCAATGTCAGATCAGTGTCAGTTTTCAATCTTTTCAATCAGTTTAGATATCAATGTCAGATCTTTCTTGAAAAACATATAACACATTCGTATTTTGTTAGCATTTTTTTATCAAGGGCAACATGAACTCGTGCAATATCTTTTTTAATCTATTTTGAACCTTTCGAATTTTTACAACTCTTTAAATAAATTGAATAGTTCCACATTGACAACTTTAACTTACTTGAATAAATTCAACACAATGATAATTTTTAAATGAAATACAATACTACAACAAAAAATTTAGTCTTTTTTTAAAGAACTACAATTTTATTTCAATATCTCACAAAAACTCTCGAAATGGAAATGTCATTCATGTAAATTGTTAATTATGAAAGATTGTAAAATAAATAATGGAAATGTATTGCTTTAAAAAAATTTTATAATGAATATCCATTTTATTTTATGTACACTTTTTTTAAAATTAATTTTGAATAAATTCTCTTTAAAGCAATAATACTTGATGAGTAATACTCAAGAAAGCTTTTTCTAAAAGAACAATCAATTTCAATAAAACTCTTTGGACTGTTTATCAAAATAATTTTCAGTACTTGGATGGATATTCACAAGATTCAATAGTTTTTATACGAAATTTTTTATTCGTAAATAAGAAGCCACTTTATTCAATTTTTCAGGTTTCATTAATATTATATATTGATTTGAAGCATATAGCCAGATAGCCGGAATATATATAATTTGTTTTCAATAGCAAATTTATTACTTGCTATTTCGAAACGGTTTGAAAAATTTGAATTTAGGAGTTCAAAACAAATTTACAAATGTATCAAGAGTTTATTAAGTTTTATATTAAAAAATCAATCCAAAAGAAAGATTTAGAATTACTTATATCAATCTTTATACATAAAAAATTTAGCAAGCAATCCTTAGACTTTTATTGGAGTTGATTGTTTTTATGTGAAAACTTCTGTTAATAACACTCAGTTTTATATAATGTATTATATATTGATTAAAATTAATTTATTCAAAATAAGTATTTTAAAAATTAACTGGAATAAAAGGACATTCATGCTAAATTTTTAAAGCATTTCTATTATTTAATTTACAAAATTTTTAGGTCCATCAATTTGTATGAATTTTGAAGTAAAAAAATTTTAAACTTAATACAATACATGCGATTCTTTTTGACATATTATAAGAAGTAAGAATTTCACCTGCATATGTCTCGTTTATACTTTTATTCCACCTTTTTTTTTTTATACTTTTTTTCTTGTTTTATTATTTTATTCCCCATACAATTTTATTTATATATGCTTGAGTTAAAATATTATATATTTATTAATATAATGTTTGTCGTGTATCATTTTTTTGTCAGTGACAAAAGTTTGAAACAATACTGATAAATTTTTTTTCGTACATTTCAAAACTTCTTCTATAGTCCGAATATTCTGAAAAAATAAGTAACATATTTTTTTCAACTATTTATATTATAATATATAAAATAAATATGTATTTTACTTTCACTTGATTTTCGAACGCTAAAGTTTATGGTACAACAAACGGCAAGTATCAAGACGAGGAAATCATCATCTAGCCAGGCATAAAAAGCTGTCAGATTAAGTAATAAATTAATGGATATCTTAGAACCCAATTGTCACATTACAGCATCTGCACCATCAGGCTCGCATTAAATTCAATTAATGTCCACAGCAAGAGATCGCCTTAGAGCCGCATAAATTGAAAATGTGATTCCAAACCGACACAATTGAGGGTTTAAATGAGAGAATTGTGGGTGTATTCTCTGGAAAGTTTCGATCAAAGGGCCTGCGTTTGGAAAGGGGTGTTTCGCTGCTGAATAAGGTCCATTAATAAAGATCCTGGCATTCGAAAACGCTCAATGCGTGCACTTTAGTAGGAGAATAAATGGTAGCTATTGTTTCGTTGCGGTTGCAGTTTTAACCCTGACATGTCAAGAGATTTATGGTGGCCTCGCATGTTAGTGTGATAACTCACCTGCGCATTTTAACTTTAACCGTTATAGGTTACTTTAATAGTATCATTTTATAAAAGCTCTAATAATGTTTTATATGCATGAAATTTATTATTAACTTATTTTAAATTTAATATGAACATATATTAAGTTCAGTAAACCTAAGTTATATGTATGTCAATTTTTTTTACTTATAAAGTTTATACATTATTGTTGAAATTATTTCACTTAAAATCGAAAAAGTTGTTGTAAGCTGCTGGACACAGTTGTTAAAATTATTTCAGTTAAAGTTAAAAAAGTTGTTGTAAGTTGTTGGACAAAGTCGTTAAAATTATTTTAATTAAAGTTTAAAAAGTTGTCAAAAGTATTTCAATTAACATTAAAGAAGTTGTTGTAAGTTGTTGGAGAAAGTTGTTAAAATTGTTTCAATTAAATTTGAAAAAAAGTTGTTGTAAGCTGTTGGACAAAGTTGTTAAAATTGTCAGTTAAAGTTGAGAATAATTGCTAAAGAAACATATAAAATCACCTCGTCTCGTCAATACTCATCATAGTCATAATTAATATTTGATGATTTTTGTTTTTTTAAATTTAAATAAATTTAGTTATATTGCTAATTTGCTATTGATATATTACCGAATATAATTAAATCAATAAAACATTAATACGATTGTTTCAACTGTCAATTCATTTATGTAAATTTTAATTTGCCTATAATATCGTATTAGAAAAATTAAAATACGAAACTTTGGTAAAAACATGCACTTTTAAATAACTTATAATAAATTTTCTAATAGAACATTCCAAAAAAAAACTAGTTTTCATAAAAAAATTTAAATTATTATTAAATGCAGGATTATTACAAATGTTTGAAACCAAAATATTGCTAAATAAATGCAAAAGCTTTTTTTTAAAGGAATATATTTGATTGAATCGTTTTTTCCTAGCAATAAATATTGTTTTTTGACTAAAAGTATGTTTATAGACTAAAGTCGGTTGCAATCAAGGAATAATAAAAAAAAAGCTTTTGAATAAAAGAAGGAAGACTAAAAACTTTACTTCAAATATCAAACAAAATCCAATTTTTTTTTATATATTTTCGTTGTTATTCTTCTTTGTGAAAAAGAAATCAACCTTTAGGGAATGGGAAAGCAGCAATTTTTTTCTTTCGTATAAGAAATAATCGTTTAAATCTCTTCAGGAAAGTTCGTGATACACATCAAATTCGAAATATTCGATATTCCTCCTTCCCATCAAACAAGCCAAAAAGTCCAGAGGGGGAGTGACGGTGGGTTGAATTCAGAAAACCAAGTCACTACAGAAAAGAAAAACTCAAATCGGCAAAAGGAACGATATTTCAAAAAGAGGAACTTCGGCTGGAAATGAATTAAGGGTTGATTAGGGGACGTTCTCTGAGGAACCACCAGCTGCATTCCAATTTCTTCTCCACCACCTCATCCCTTTTTCTCATCCTTCCCCCTCTCACCTGTAGCATAGAAAAATCAATTTTTGTGGCGAATGGTATTTAAAGAAAAACGGACAGAAGAGATGGGAGGGAAAAAGGAATAATTCGAATCTGATGTGTGCTAGAATGTTCTGAAGATTCTTTCGGCAGATAGTAGGAACAGAATGAGACGAACGTCATTTCGTTTGGAAGAGGGGGAATAAATAAACAGTTGATAGAATCTTCTCTCGATTGTAAGTATTTGGGACGTTTAGATGAGAAAGCTTGAACTTGACGTTTAAAGAGCAAAGAAAGAGTTCTTGCTTGTATTCTACGATTTAATTTGAAAAGGAAAAAGCCTTTTTTTCGTACTTAGAACTCTTATTTATTTGGTACTTGGTGCAATAAAGGTGAGACGTGAACGCCTTTTTTATTAGGGATAAAATCTTTTATTGCTATTGCAGAATTTTTCCATGGGAAGAATTGTGCCATTTCTTTCCCAAGAGAGGAATGTATATTCTTTGACAAGTACATAATAACAATCTATCACTCAAATTTAACAGCTTATAAGCAGTGTTGTGTTTAGTTATATTACTTGCGATTAGTGTTTTGTACTAATGGAAACAACCTGTCACTCAAATCTGATAGCAGGTATTCAATGTCATGGATAATGATACCTCATGAAATTAGCGAGACACTAATTATCTCTGTGCGACCTTCATATGTCGTAACAATTACAGATGGAATATATAGATTATACTATGAGTTGTTGCATCGTGATTGGTGATAGACCATGGGCTAAAAAAATGTCTACTCAAGGAAAAGTGAGGAAGACTGACGAATTTTCTTAAAGGTAGTTTTTGGAGAAAAGGAGAGAGTTCTGCGGTGAGTCGACAAAGAGTGTTATTTTTCTCTTTTCTCTGAAGTGACAGAACAATCCGGAGTTTTCATCTGTTTCCAAAGTGAACCTCTTGTGATTTCGTGTATCACGCCGTTTGATAATTAAGGTTTGCCGCATACCAGGCAATTAGATTCGTTATTGATTGGAGAACTTTGGAAATCTCCGACCTTGGAGTGAACTGCACTTGCGAATGAAATTTTTAATTTTAATTTTTTGTATTAATGGAATTCTCTCTATATATTTAATGTTTGTAGTTAAAAATTAAAGTGTTAACATGAAACTGAAAGTGGCCCTTTTCTTGAAATAGTTATATTTTTAGTATAAACCAAAATGTTACACTATGGTTTAAGTTTTGGAAGCGGAGTAGTAAATATATAGTTATTGGAACAATAACAATTAAGAAGAAGAATTCAAAATGCATATATAATGAATATTTTCAATTGTATTATCGATGCTTGGTTCAATACAGACATAGTAAGAATTCAATTTTTTTCCCATATTTTCAAAGCATTCTTTACATCTATTTCTGAATTGAACTGTTTACATAGTATATTTTGTTTCCAAAAGCTTTTACTGTCAAGATCTGACCTTATCCTCACTTCATTTTCACCAGTTATCTCTTTTTTTTTTTCATTCGCCTTCTATTTTTACACCTTTTCCCGCTAATGGTCCCTCTAACAGATTCAAAATGGTCTCACCCGTGTTTTAATTTCGGTCATAAAAAACCGCCGCGCATATAAATTTTCCGCCCAATCATCCAGAGAAGATTAAAGAGTTGCTTTTCTCCGGGCAACTTTTCCCCCCTCTTTAAAAGGAGGTCAAAAATAAATAAAACTCCTTTCACAGATTGGCAAAAGTTTTGCCTCCTATTAGTGGAACATTAGCGTTCATTCTTCGATAAGGATTATCGTCTGCAGGCTGGATCGCTGCCAACGAAAAAGGGGGAAACTTTCTTTCGAACAAAATGCGCCAGAAATCACCAGTATTGTTTATGAAGTTGATAAGATTCGCTTTTGGTAATTCGTGTCAGAGAGTTCTGAAAGCGATATTTGAATTGGAATTTATTTTGATCCCTTAAGAAATAAATTCGAACGTCATCTGTAAAGGAAGTTCTTTTGGTTGAACTTATTAAAATTCTTCTGCCATCGTTCGTTGAAGATAATGGCTTCTGAATGAAGATATTTTTGATTTAAGTTTGAAGATAACCGAAGGAACTGTCTAACTTAAATTTCTTTTTAAAAATAAGATTATGAAAGCGATGATTCTAGTTTTCTTCCTTTTGTGAAACTGTTTTCAAGTGCAATTTATATTTGATGTATAATAATGTTCCTTTAGCGAAAGAGGGCGACAGAAGTATACCATGTTTATGCAGTTGCTGGTGAAAATGTTCTTTCAAGAAATTAGGTTCTTTTTATCCATACATTATATGTGTATTGTTTTCGGGAGAGGAGGTCAGCGATATCTTTCAATGTTTCTTATTGTTTTATTTATTTATTTGTTATTTTGTCAGTTTTTAATCATATGCTATTTATTTATTTTGAAATAATAATGAAATAAAATTTAATCGCAAAAATATGTTGCATAAATGCTTCAAAAAAGTTTTAAACATTTTTATGTCCAAAAGTAAAGTGGACATATTATTTTGTAAATTTAATTGTTGCACTAGTTGAATAACAGGAAAAATAATTAATTACTTTAAATTTATAACATTATTACAAAACAAGCAATATCATTGAAAAAATAATAAGGACGCTTTAATAAAATTGTTACAACAATTTTTGTACCAAAAATTCATCTGTAAATATATCTATTACTCTACCTAGATAAATTCATTGTAATTACGTTTGTAATTTCATTCATTAAAAATTATTTTTTACTGTTTAACTGTATATCTTATTCTCTTAATTAACGCTGTTAAAATTTAACCATCATTAGAATGTAGAAAAAAATCGTTGATTACGTTGCATTGCACTTTTACTTCTTATCCCGTGATGCGCTGAAGAAAAGGCTTATACGATACAGCTAAATCAGTATAAGGCTGTCTCAATTTAGGACCATAAGAATTAATTTTATTAAATAATTAAATGTCCTGTTTGATATACAGTTAAATAAAATTTATATTTAATAGCGTTACAAAATTTGTAGATAACATCTATTGTTTCTAACATCTAGTGGAGAATTCTTTGAAATGACCTAGACATTAGGCTAGCGATGGACATGAAAATTCTGTAGGCAGGAAGACCTTCTACTGGGTTAGATGTGGAGGAAAGAAAGATGCAAACCCATTTACAACTTCTGGGTTTCAAATCATATGAAAAGAATGGCGGAATAGTGTACCAGACCCCTTATTGGTTTGCCCTAGATAAATATATATTAAATATTTTCATATGCTGACCGAAACATGTTTATTAAATTTTAGCTAATCATTAAAATCAGATTTTTTTCTTCTTTCATAATTTTTTTTTTTGGATAAAAACGTTCTCCGTAAACACCTGTTGAAGTTTAAATATTGAAAGAAAAATACTTAATACAAAAAAATCTCTCAGAAACATGTTTATGAATAAAAGTGTTTTAATCCCAGCACTCTCCCAATTTTGCCCTTCAAAATCACTTTTTCGAAATGGTTTCATAAGTACAGAAATAGGATCCATTGCATCTGCTTGCAGAAAATGCCAAAGAAAAAAAAATCAACAACTCATTTGATGAAAAAAAAAATGTGAGTGGGAAGTAATGTTCCATTTTTGGACAGCTCACCTTCCCTCTCTTCAACTTATCAGGCTTCAAGAAGTTTCGAGAAACCTGAAGAGCCCCCTTTAACCATTCTTGACCATTTTCGTTCGGAAAAACCGAGAAATATGATTGGGATTCAATCTTTTCCCCAACAAAAAAAAGCAAAAGGGGAAATAACTTTTTGAGTCAAGAGCGCAAATCTCGGGATTTTCGAAAATAAATTGATTTTTGCCCCCTCTAATCTGGAGATGTTGCCATTGTTGATGCTAAAGTCCTAAGTATCTTTAACGGCAGGTTAATTTAGAAAACAAATAATGCCAAGATGAAAAAGCAGAACAGCAGAAGAAAGGAAAATATATTGAAGAATAGATAGAATTTTGAAGAAAGAAAAATATATTGGCATCTATAATTTGTTTTGTTCATATTTTCATGTCTAGTTTCATTTTTTTTTTTCAGTTGTGCAAATATATATATATTTAATCAATTAGAGATTATTTTTTGTCTTAATCAATTAGAGATTGAAGGAGTTCCTTTACGTAATATGGTTGATCAGAATTGTGAAAAGAGGTCTCTTTTACATTGTGGTTTTTGTTTTCTATTAATATATGTCTATATTTACTTTCGATAGAAAAAATTCAATGCAATCCTCTAGGTTTTATTGAAAAAACTATAATTAATAATTATAATTTTATATGTTGCTGAAATTTTCTGCGACATTGAATTAATTGGTATATTATTTCTAATACATTGTCTTTTATTTGTCATACTATGAGAATCTTCATATCGTACCTTATTATTTGAGAAAGCAAATATTCACTAACTAATTTTAAATCATTTCTTTCGATGTATTGAAACATTATCTTTGTTTTGGGAACAAATATTTACTTTTTGTAAACTATATTTTCTTTTAAATTAAATAATGTGAGTATTAAGAAAAACGAAGCTTCTTTATTTAAAAAATAAATGTTCCGTTATATTGATCATTTTATTTGAAATATTTTGAATGCATTTTCTGTGATTACTGAACACGTTTTGAAGATTTGAATAGGTAAACGAAATAGGTTTTTTTTTTTTTATTCTAGCATAAAAAATAGCAAAGACAATCTTTCAAACATTCATCACTGTTTTTATAAATAATGTTTCAAAGGATAATCAGCTTGACACTCATAGCTTTTCTCCTTATTATGTTTAATTCCTTAAGTGAAATTGAAAATTAATTCAGTATTATGTAGATATATTGCTAATATGGATTATTTCACAATCTCAGTGCTCTTTCAGTGCTATCTCAGAGCTAAGTAAAGGCAGAAATATATGTGCAATCTTTACAGCACCTAAGATGATCATTTCTGTGGACGTCAAATAGTCATAGGCAAATCTAATTTGTTACACCATCTCAAGATGAGATGTATGAAAGAGGCTTTTCCCAAAGGATGTGCTCGAGGGATATTCCTCTGCATAAAAGGAATAAAAATTCTCGTTTTCCAAATGACCTACCCAAAACCAATCTCGTCTGCCTGGCATGCCTCATTCAATTCCCTATCCATTAGTCGCGCTCAAAAGTCGTTTGCTACTATTCTGATGGAATAAAATCCCCCTCCTCCATTCAGAAAAGCACCCTCTCCCATCTACATAGACGTCCCCTCCCTTAATTGAATCGTTTGCTCGCAGACGTGATGTGTTACATCGTCTTCCCTCAGGAAGATTCGTTTCTGGCTTTGAACCTCCAAGAATTACAGACGATGAAAAAGAATGATATTATACCGACCTCTCCTTTCTGTAACTTTATTGTTCCAGATATATGGGTGGCGAGGTCTTCTTTTATCTGGGGAAACAGGTGGCATGTGTCTTTTTGACGTTAGGTCTGCAACCTTAAATGGTTTCTTTTGATGTCTTGTTCTACCTTTTCAACAGATGAACGTGAGGCATCTGCCTTTATATATATTTTGAGGAAATTATATGGAGTTGCAGTAAGAATAAAAGGAATGAGTACTATTTTTATACAACCAGTTGTGCCTGGTTGTAATGTAGGTTGTTTTGTTGTTGAAATGGAATGTCGAAAATTCAGTTTTAAAATGTATAATCTGAAGAAAAAAATCTCACATATTTGATATTTAACTATGTAAAAATCTTAAATTCTAATTAAAATTATTGATTATTTAATAGGAAAAATATATTATCATTTGTAGGTTTTAAATATTTGCAGTTGTGATCAGAAACAAATAGTTTTAAAGGCAAGCTCTATCATATATTTTAAAAGAACATTTATCATTATTATATTTAATAAATAACTTTTGACTTGCAGTTTAAAGTATTGTATATTTAAGGACCACATGCTTCAGGCTGGTTGGGGCATGGATGTTTGTTAGTGGTTCGGAATCCAGGTTGAACTGTATGCCCCCATATAATTAGCCCAAAGTGTGCTGAAATGACCGTAGAGCGTCAAACCAAACCAAACCTTAAGTTTTATGAAAGAATGTATCATTAACCTCTTAAAAGGCGAATGTTTTTTGTAAATAAGGGAAAAAAATTTAGTTTTGTGTTTGTTTAAAAAAATTTTTTGTAATGACAGTAGTTGAGCCAGTAAGAAAAGTCAGAATACGTGTAAAAATATAAAAACGTGTTATCAATGTTGATACATGTAACTATTAAGCTGTAATGGTACATTGCGAATGAAAAGATTTCATTTACTCAAAACCTTCAGATTTTTGCATTTTCGAGAAATATTGCGATTATTATTGCGAGAAATATTGCGATATATTAATTTTTTCTTTATGCCACATTTGTATGGTCTCCTATCTAAAATTATAATGTCCCTACTAGTTGAGGCCTATAAATTATATACTAAAAATTCTTTTAAAGAATTATATAAATTGAATATAATGAAGAATGAAAAATAATACTCTATAAATAACATAAAGAAGATATTGAAAAAGTTGCACAAGTAATAAAGCAGCAAACATCAACAAAAAAAAAGGACACGAATGTTATGAAAGAGTACAAACTGTGTAATTTTAAAAGTGTGTGCATAATAAAGGCATAAAATTCAATTTTCTTATTAATGGCAGCAATTTCTTATAACTAACGATAATCATTATTATCATTAATCAACGATAAATTCTAACAATAATCATTATTCGTTATTCAATTTGCATTTAAAGGCAACAGTTCCTTATAACTATACATAAAACGATAACGATAATTATAACTCGTAAAATTAATTTTTTTAATATGGTTTAGTTAAAATGTTAATAATTATAGTTTTACATTTTGTTCATGAGTTACAAATTATTTGTCTATATTAAATTCAGATTTTAATTTAAATCCCCTTTTAAAAATAATAATAAAATATCTTTCAGTTTTGTACATTTGAATTGCTCATATACTTTTACTTTTGTATGTTCTTAACGGGCGAAAGAATAATATCTTCAGCCAACAAATGCAACTTAAATTCGGAACTAATTTATTATATCCAGGACTTCATTTAACATGTTATAACCACACTTACCGCTAAAAGTAAATTACCCTAGAGCAATCTATCAAAGATAACATTTATGGAATGCAGCCAAAAAGATTGAAAGTGACCAACCTATTTTTGTAGAAAGCGAATCATGACTGATTTAAAACACAGTTGATGAGTGTAATAGCTATTATCATGAATATATCTCCAGAAACGCTCTCTCATTTTATCATCTGCTGCCATCATTCGAACTGAGCCAGTTTACTTTTAACTCGATTTATGTTTATCCTGATAAAGATTTATTCTTCAAGTAGGTACATAAGTGGTCTTTGTTTTTAGAAAATTGCAGTTAATCTCCAGTTTAATATTGTTGGAAACCATCCAAAACCAATGGTTTGTTTGGTTCTGAACTCCATGTTTCAGATCTTCTGATAAGAAAGGGGAAAAAGTATTTTGTTCATGGTCTGCAATTTTTCTAAAGTTGTGATGGAAAAGGCTCATTTTTTTCATCTTTTTCTTTCTTAAGCCATTTTTATTTATTATACTGCCCCAAATTACTCGCATGGAAGCAATGTTTCTTTTGCAGACATTATTCCTTTTAGTACGTATTTTTACTTCCAAACGGAAAAGATGTAATTCTAAGGATTAATTTGTGGCTAACAAACAGAAAAAATGCATATATATTTCATTTTGAACATCTTTTGAAAAGGTTTATTTTTATTTTTGGTATCTTTTATTGCTTTTTGAAGTAATTCATATCATTTAAGGTGTTTTATTTTTATCTTTTTTTTTTTCTTATACTTCCTTATTTTGAAGAATGTAGTTGGAAATTATTTCAGAGAGTTTCATTTATATTTTACAAAATGAAATGAAGATTGAATTTGTGAAGATGTTTATTAGAGCGTGATTTATTAGAATCGAAAATTGCTTTTGAAGAATAATTATCTAACTGAAAAATGGAACCCTAAAGATTTATTTAAAGTTTAAATAAATTAATATAGTATATATTTTAGCTAATAATTCTGAGTTGTGTTTTTTTTAATTTTGCCTGTTTATTGAAATAAATTCTTATGTCTTTTTATATGGCATCGTTTATTTATTATGCATCTATTTTTTATTCTTTTATCATCAAATTTTCCTTTAGTTTTTTTTTTTTAATTTTTGCAAATTAATTAAATTTATTAAAATTTCAATCGGTAGTAACAATGAAGTATCAGATAATAAATGGAATCTATTTAAAAATACAAAAATAAATAAATCACTAAAAATAAAATAAATTATTTAACTATAAATTAAATAAAAAATTAATTAATTAAAATTGAAACCAATTAATAAGTAATTAATTAAAACCAACCAATTAAGTTAATTAAAATTGAAAATAAATTTTAACGGAATTTCAATATTGTATAGAAATTTATGAGTATTTTTTAATATACAATTGTAATAACATGATATTCTCTAATTGATAAAAATTTTAAAATTCCATGCATAGTAATTAAACATTTTCCCAGAGTAATTATCTAACTTAAAAATGTGAACTAACTAACTTGTAAATGTGATAATAAAATTTAAAATCTGGAAAGAGAAGCGGCATTATAAAAAAAAAAAAATCAAAATTGGGTTTATGTAATCAACTTTATTTCAAGTATTTTTTTAAATTGTTTCTATGTCAATATCGATATAGAGATACAGTTGATCCAAACACTTAATATGAATAATCAACTCAAATATCAGGAAGTTGTTCAACAAAGAATTCTCCAAACTTTAAAATAGATACATACTTTAAAGTTATATTATTATATTAATTTGAGTGTATTTCTAGGTTAATTATAAGGTTATGATTAAAAGTTTATATATAGCAACAAGCAATTATTTTTTTTTTACTTTTTATTTTTAAACAAGTGAATTTTGAATGAATTAACTGAAAATTTAATTTGCACACAAGTGGCAACTTTAAAAGATATGAATCTAAAATACTTTCCCAAAATTGTTGATTATTCATTAAAAGTCATTACAAATTTTACAAATCTGTTTTCTCATGAAACCACTGAATCTTTTACAGAGCCATATTTCACCTTAAAATTTAGCATGTGACTTAACTTTACGAAGATAATCTTATCTGTAAATGAGCAGGACCGCCAAGATGTTAATTATGAATGTGCGGAGGCATATCACATCTTGGTTGGCGTGATACTGTACCGGGCGACAATTCAACGTAATTATCTAATGCCCCTTTAAGGGTGACGCGTCGTCCGTCACCCGCTGACCGGTGAGAAAGGACGCTCCTGTTGACCATCGATCAACAGTCCTCTTCAACACCCCCTTGAATCTCAGCAAGGATCCTTAATTCTTGGCTGTCCTGCCAGAGTTGCCAAGTCACGGGCCACTGATATTAAGATGTCCGCTCTCACACAGCTGCTACCAGAGTCATTTAGCAAAATTATGGCTACTGTATATTTGTCAATAGAGCGAGCGCGATGCCAATATGTCTTGTCAATAGCCTACCTACAAAGAGACGCAGAAATAAAGCGTGTGTATTGGCTTTTAGAAGAACGCTGTTATACTTTCATAAGTAGAACAGCAATACTTACAGTAGAACATGTACAATTTATGTTAATATAATAGACGAATATTTAAATTAATTGGGGAGACTACTAAGTACATATTTCTTAGATAACATTCTATTAAAGTATGCCTATATCGCCAACTCTAATAAATGTCGCTAAACAAGGAATTTGTTTCTACGAGTACATAATTCCAATAGAAACAAATATCAATTGCAGTTAAAAACGTCAAATCTCACAGTACAGAAAAGGATGCCTATACAAAAATAGCAGAGAAAATTTGCATTATGGAATGCATATTTTATAGTTACACAATTTTCAGTAGATTTGTAGCTAAAATTATACTGTAACTATAAAAAAACAAGAAGGTTTAACAATTATTGATTTTGCTAGTTATTGTATAATTAATGTCACTTAAGTTTGGAGTACATACCTCCTCCGTTTGCCGGTCTTCCCTGGGCTATTATGATACGCTTACGTTTGAATCGCTTGGAATCGCCACTTTTGTTACGGTAAGTAGTGCCTTGCGAGATTACTTTCTGCTAATATCATAGTAAAGTGTAAGTTACCGTTGAACATTTTCACTACATGAATAAATAACTAGATATGTGTTTACGCCTTTAACTTCATCGCAAATTTAATCACAATCTTCTTTTCATTAACTTTAAATATAGATATTTTATTTTTCATCAGTAAAAACTGTAAAATAGTTTTTTTAAATTAAAAAAAATTTAGTTGCTCTGTATCTTTGCTATCTGACTATCATGAGGAAGAATTAATAAATGTAGCGCATAATGGCAAACGAACTTGCCGTCTTCTACTGAAATGCTAATAAACATCCTGCCATATTTTTGTACAACATCGCTGATTTAGCTGTATTGCGAAATTAGTGTCCCAAAATAAATTTCAAACAATTCTTGAATGAAGAAAACAAATAAATTGTCATATGTCATGAATCGCTATGGATAAAAATACGGTGATAAGCAAACATTTTCAATTATATGTGAGCATTTATGTACTCACGGTGGCACTTCCTGTTTACTTTATTAGAGCAGAATTGGCCAGAGTCAAATTGTAGTTTAGAGGGCCAGGAAGTATTACGATTTTTATTTTTGTTCCTAAACTGGCAAAAAAATGCCAAATATAGTAATCGAGTTTTTCCTGCGAGAAACTGTTTTCCTTCCGGACTTAGGGTTTTCGACTTTTTGCGTATAATGATACAAGGACTCTTATGTATTTTTTATAATTTTTAATAACTATTGTTCAGTTATTTATAACTTATATTTATTTAATTAGTTATAACTTCCCTTATCAATTACAAAACAATTTATTTACCTTAAAAATTTATTTGTGGCTTGATGTCATTTCTTATATTTTTAGATTTCATAAGTAAATAAAAAGTAGCAATCGTAATATATAAATACAATTCTATAAACAGGAAAAAAATTTATTTTTAAAAAGAAAATAAATACAATTCTGATGGCAGTTTAAATTCAATAGGTTTAATTCCGTTATTCTTCTTTTTTTGAGTGCTAATTTAAAATTCTTCATCACGATGTCTAGGGAAGAAGAATTTTATTTTTTTGGGACAAGGGTCTCCGGCATTATTTATGTTTCCTGGCCGGATGTTACAATAGAGGATTTCTTCATGGACTTCAAATGCCAAGATAAAATGCTTGATTGCTGTATTTTTGTCTGGAACGACATCCGAATAGTGATAGATAATTTGATCAATATCTGAAAGAATTCATGTGGCGTTAGTGTCCCCAAAAGCTGTTTATAATATATTTTTACGTGACATAAAAAGTATACTAAGATATTTGTCAATCGGCGTCCATTCATCATGATTTTACATTAAGGAGTAAGTACATTAAATTTCGAATATGTATAACTTTATTGTATTTCTAAATATTCCATTTCAGCAAATTGTAATTCATCAAAGAAAACCTTTTTTTCATTTTCTTCAAATATCGCTCGTAGTAAGATGGCACTTCAATTAGAAATGTAAATTTTATTTTGGTACACATTTGACGACAATAATATCTAAAAAAACTCCTATAACCCTAAACTGAGATGATTTTATCAATCTGTTTCACCAGAATAAGGATCATTTTAAAAATGTTTAGTTGTCAATTGCTTTCTTAATGGAATAAGTCTAGAATCATGTAAGCCTTTTACCAGAAATATCGCCAGGTTGCCAAATAGCTAGTAAACATGTAAAATGGATGCTACAATTACAGTTTACTTGTAATTGTAATTGTAATCCATTTTGTATACTGTTTAACTATTGTAACATAATTGAACTACGGTAACCCTAAAGGAATTGGCGATACCATCCATGTTGCAACATTGATGATTTCTGTCGAATACAGGATCCTAGACTACAAACAATGGATTGAATTCAAATGAATTGTGCTGTCATTCATATTTCCTTTAATTCATTTGATATGACAATTTCATTTGATATTTAATATGTGCAAATTAACAAGTGAATGACAGGCAAGTAGGATGGTGTGAGATATTGCAAATCGGTTGATTGGGCATATATATTTTTTAATTTATTGGATAAATATGGGGGTCAAACTAAAGGTAAAACAAGTAATAATTCGTTTCATTTTCATTTAAATTCTGAGGTGGTCATTTTTTTTAGTTTATGCTCGATTAACGCAAATTTACAGCAAACATAACAGAGATCTAGATCTTTATCAATTCGTTTTTCGAACGCCTGCAAATTCACTGGGTAGAGATGTTAGCGTTACTCACAGCCCCTTGATTTGTTGCTGCATGATCATTTTGTTGTTTATGAAAACTAGTTATACCGGGACCTACGATTTAAAGTGGATTCGAACAGCTACAAACATCTATAGCACCGTCGGGACTCGAGCTCGAAATCTGTGGTACTTATCTCTCGAGCGTTAGTCACCCGGACGTTATTCAACAAAAAGTCGCCAAATGTAATTTTTGTTCTTTTCTTTAATAAAAATTAAATGATATCAAAAGTATCACTATAATGTGTTAAAAAAAGAAATCTTTTTTTAAAATAATTTTTTTACATAATTAAATATACTTAAAATAATACCGATGTCTAGTGAAGAAAGGAGGAAGAAAAATATAAGAAAAGAGGCGAAATTGGTTGTAAAAATAAAATTGAAAAAAATCTTAAATTCCTGTGCAGTGGAATTCAAACGACCTAGTATACTTAAAAAAGAAGGTTGATAGCATTATTTAGCAGTAATGATGATAGGGCTAACATCTTAACATCTAATAGAGAACTGAATGCTTAATAAACTGAATAATTTTTGTCGGTCCATGAATTGTATGAACAGAATGTCATAAAGATAACGGTATATAATCAGAATAAATCACATTTCACTAAATTAAAAACATTCCAAATATCACCCTGATCAGTCATCGCTGATTACTACCATAAACATAAGTAGGAGCTGCAAAACTAGGAGAACTCAAATTTCCTTAGAGATTGCTTAAAGAGATAGTTGGGGAAATGTATAATTGTTTATTATTGTTTTATCATATCTTTCTCATAATTTGATGAACATATAAACTGAAAGAAGTTTTGAAAATACAATTCACGTTATTTATGTTTAAATTCTTAAATTCTTTTTCATCGAAACAAGAATTTTGATCTTCAATTATTTTAATAATTCTTAAATATTTTTTTTTTCTTTTTACCATTGATTCTTTGTTGCTAAAATTAATCATTGTCAATTTTCCATTATTGTTAATATTGCATTTCTACTTTTGAATACAATATTTTATGCAACATTATTATTACCTGACTTTTTTTTTTTTTACTTCAATAGGCCAATAGGCCTTCAATATCTGTCAGAAGATCTTCAAATTTATAAGGATCTATGTTTTTAAACAATTTTTAACAAATTTGGTATATATTTTCTTTAAAAAATACAGTATTGTATACGAAGTCATTTTCTCTCTCTCTCTCTGTTGATCTCTCATGTCCAATATAATTAGTTAATGTAATTCGATCATTTAATATTATTGAATCTTGATATTGTGAAGCGGTTTACTTACTGAACTACATTAAAAGATTCAGTTAGTATTTGACAAAATAAGTTTTATTTTACCCTTTTTATATAAAAATTTCGCTTATTGATATTATATTTCTCTTCCGAAAACAAAATATCTAACTGAAAAGACGTATTATGAGTAAAATGAAAGTTCAGTATTTCTTCATACTTGTCGATCAGTTCTCATTTTTACGTACTAAAACAACTACCTTAGTATCATAAATCCATTTCACCTTCATAACAAGGTCAAAAGTTAATTTTGTTTCAGACAAGCAAGCATATAATCTTTAATTAAAATACTTTTCGCCTGGTTTGCTTACCGCTGCTAATAGAACCAAATCAACTTACCTGGAACCCACTAATGGCAAAATACAGCTTCCGAATTAGCGACCGATCCCTAATGTACTCTTTGCAATTTCGGCCATTGGAAAGTGCCATTCAGCTAAAGGCCGGCCCCTTCCAATTCGCATATAAATGATCAATTAGGCCCCGATAAACGTCCCCTTTCCTATCTGGAAAAGGGTTTGTTTGTGCGGACGAGGAAATATGGAAATTCCAAATTGTTTCCACCGTCTTGCGACCATAATTAACAGTGACGGCTGCAATTCTCCCCTTCGAAATAAGGGGAAATGAAAGCTTAGTTGGACAGAGAGAGAATGTTTGATAATAATGTGTTTGCTGGTTGTATATTTGTTGCGTTGCTCTCAGAGGTTTGAGGTTACAGGGATTTTGTATTGCTGACAATGACAAAAATATTGCTGTAAAAACAGACAGAAATCTGTTTGCCATAATTTTTGTAGGGATATTTATTTAAGCTTCAGTATTTCCCTTCTACTGTCTTCCACAGTCAATTGAAAGCAGTAATGATCAATGATCAAAACAAAGAGTTGCTGAAGAGATAGAAAAGTTGCAGTAATTGTTAACAATGGTTTCAATTCCTTTTTTAAATAGAGGAAATGGATGTTTAGATTAAACAGATTTAATGATTTAAATTATATTGATTTAAAGATTGATGTTGATTCAAGGTTTTATGTATATTGTCTCACGCCTCTTTAAATGCCATTTCCTCGTTACCAATTGGTGCCGGAAATCGTAACAAGCTTAGACAATATCGAGATCAAGGTGGTTTCGAGCCAATATATATCATGGGGCCAACGGCCATACCATGCTGAATATACCGGTTCTCGTTAGATCACCGAAGTCAAGCATCATTGGGCGCGGTCAGTACTTGGGTGGGTGACCACCTGGGAACACCGCGTACGGTTGGCATTCACAAATTTGGGACCTGAATGGCCGAGTGTCTAGCGCTCTGGTGCTCGGTGCCACAGGTTTCGGGTTCGAATCCCGGAGGTGCCATGGATGTTTGTAGTAGATCGGAATCCACTTTAAGCCGTAGGTCCCGGTCTCCTGTGACTGTAAGAGCGTCACGGAGCCAAAGTCAGACTTCTACCTACGGGTGCTCCATCACAACAGAAGCTGTTTCCTTCCCTTCAATCATGAGTACGTATGGGCTCGTGGGCTTGGCTAGCCAAGTGGGATAAGAAACAACAACAATATATCATGGGTATTTCATTAAGTGTGGATTCCTTTGTTATATTTTGTTAACTGGCTATAAATGTGACTATGTATGTATAGAAATTTGATGGAAATAATTTAAGAGGTTTTTCATCTTATATGGATATGTTATTTTTGATTTTTATTACTACTACTATTACTATGTTTTAAAGACTTTAACCAATGGGAAAATGTGTATCAGGTTTGACATAAAAAGACTGGGGGAATATTAATGACTTTTTTAATGTTTCGTTTTTTAAGATTTCAATGATTTTACTAACAATGATCAACAATAGTTAAATATTTCTGTTTTCCTTTATCACAATTGAGGGATAGCCAACCAGAAATGCCGAAAAAACTGCCTTTAGTTTTAAAAATAATTTGAGTTTTATAATTTTTAAACTTTTCATTAAATCTTGCTAATCGAAATTTTATTTACATTTTTTTTTTTTTAATTTATTTATTTTTAATATGAATATTTTGAAAGTTATTTATTCTTAATTCTCTGTTTCTTCATTAAAAAAAAAACCGTTACATGACATTCATTAGAAAGTTTACACTTTCGTAAACGTATGTTTGTTTTTCTGCTGATAGTGTTTCCCTTCAGAAAAGGAAGTTTTACAGTACAGAAAATTAAAATATTTAACTGTAACATAATTCCATGCATAAATTGTTTCTCGCGATGTTTCTCCTAAACTTCCAAAATTTAGGAATAATGATGTTTTTTTGTTAATGTTTTGGTTTCTAAGATCTCAATGATTTTACTGAACATTGATCAACAATGATTAATTATTGCTGCACTTCTTTATCGCATAGCCAGCTAAAAATACCAAATAAAAAGAATAATTTTGGTTTTTAAAGTTTTTAAATTTTCCATTAAATTTTACTAATCATAACTTTATTTAATTTTTTTTTAATTACTTAATTTTTAATTCATCATTAAGTAAAAACATTAAAAAAGATATTTATTAGGAAATAAATATTTCAATTTTCCTTACTTTCATAAACGTATGCTTTTTTTCGGCCGATAGTGTTTCCCTTCAGAAAAGGAAGTTTTACAGAGAAATTAAAATTGTTTCCTTGAACATTATTTCATGCATAAATTGTTTCTCACTGTGTTTCCTCTGAACTTCCACATCCAGAATTCATTAATTTTCCCTTTCACCAGAAAATTATTATGTAATCTTCTGATGAGAACATTATAATAGTGGGCAGATTAGCCTTCAGTTTTACTTTTAAATGCCTTTTAAACTAAAAAATTTTTTTAAGCTGAAACAAAATTCTATGAAATTAAATTTAAAAGGAGATTTTAAAAACGTTTTACTTTAATTATGTATGTATTTATTTATCTAATTTTTAATATACGCAATTTTTAAAGAATTTTATGAAGCAAAAACAAATTATTGCTTTATTTCACAATAGTATTAATTTCTTTGTTTATGTTATCATTTCATTGTTATGTTTATTGAACAAAGTGAACTCAGTTGGTTTAAAAAAACAACTTCTCGCCATACCTGTCGCCAAAATCTCCTTGTATTTTAGACAATGTACAATGTGTATTTCTTTCAAAATAGAATTTGGCACTTAAAATTAAATAAAGTTTTAAAAATTAATGAACTCATAATTACAAAACTAGTAATAACCTAAAATGCATAATTTATAATATTTTCAAATCATTTTCGTAACAATATAACAGTTTATAAACATAAATTACTTAATTTTAAACAATGACGATAAAGTGCTGGAAGTGTTGCATTTTATTTAGCATTTCTGTTAAACTAGAATTCAGAGGGAATTTAACTATTATATTTAATTAAATACTTTTTAAAATTGGTTGTTGTTCGGATATTCAGAATACTATTTGCATTTTTTAAAAATAAAACATCATGTTTCTGTTAAAGTTTATAACTCTTTTCAGAGACAAATAATAACTTTATCTTCCAGATTCATCTGATTTTTCTCATCAATTCCGATTTATTTTACTTATGTTATCCTCAATTTTTTAATATTTAGGCAAATTTATGAATAATTCTACTTATTTGTAGTAATTTTAGAATAGTAAATTTATAATAATTATTATGATGACTTAAACAATTACAGAATAAACCATATTGATAATTATGATGTACTTATCCTTTAATATTGTATGCATGCCATTTTATAAACATACATAAAAATTTTTTAAACATACTCTTTAAAGAATTATGATTCCGAAGTTATGGGTTATTAAATATTTTTTAATTTCGTTATTGATATATTACTTTGATTGAATTCAGGTTGAAAGTAAATTTGAACAAAAGCTGTTTAAATAACATTTTCAATAAAAACAATTTATATTAATAACTTATAATAGATATTTAACTCATAGTGTCTGACTTACAGATATTTTCTTAAAGATTGTAAAAAGATATGAACAATTTTTATGGTATTTACTACATTTCTTAAAAGTTTATGTAGTTTTAATCTCTGGATTCTATTACCATTTATAATATATTTTAAGTATTTGAAACTTCTGGTCCAACTTTTAAACTTTCAAAGAACGAATAAAAATACTTAATTAAAGTAATTAAATTCCATAGCTGGTCTCAGAGAAGCAGCCTTCGGCAATAAATTTCTGTTTGAGATAGAACTTCGGGCAACTATTTCCCGGGCAACGAACTTTAATTAAATGGTGTGGCAACAGTAGCAGCATGACCAGAAAAGTTGGCTCCATTAGCAAGTTCTTGAAGCGTTCAGAACAATGATCATTATGCAAACTTCTTAATTAATGCACTGGGTGTTAACCACTTTGCACCTCTATGGATCTGGGCAGAATAACTTGATAACTGACACTCGTTAAAATGTTCAACCTCATCTTCACCCCGTTGCGGTTGAGGTTGTCAACGTCCATGGCCAGCAAGATTAATGAGATCACAGAGAACGGGTTTGTTACTTAAAATCGAAGATGATATTGTTGCCGTGCTTGTGGACAAGGTGGAATTGTTTGTTAAGTTCGGCCATCAATAAAATATCAATTCATTTGAATTTTAACTATCAAGAAATTTAAAAATCTTTACGATAAAAAGAAATTATTTTGGAAAGTAAGTAAAATACAATTTGGTTGATATTTCTGTTAGACAATTTTGTCACAATATATATCCTATAAATAAGTGGTATATAAATATCATAAAAGTTTCCGGATAATCAGAATTCTAAGAAAGTGTCAAACACAAATTATGGAAGGAAATTATATTTAAATTGACTAAATTTAAATATAACTGTAACTCATAAGCATATATTACTTTGTAGTTTACTTACTGTAGTGGAGTTGTAGATATTTTCCTGAGTCTTTTATTAAGTTACTTAATTTATAACAATGTAATTAACTTATTACTATACTTATTATATAATTTTGCCTATCACTGCTATTTTTACTTATTACTATTATATATTATTACTTATTCTTACTTATTATGTATAAATTGTATAATTGACTTACTATTGAGTTACTTACTCTTGATTATCTTCTTGCTTTTCTAAATTTAAATCTGTAAAATATTTTACGAATTCACTTACTGTTATATATATTCTTTTCCTTCCTATTTCTTAATTGAGTTATATTTTAGTATTGTTATATTAGAGAATTCCATTTCTTAGTAGTATTAGAGAATTCTACTTATTATTAGTATTAGAGAATTCTACTTATTATTAGTATTAGAGAATTCCACCTATTATCTTCTGTTGAGTTTTGCTGCAATCAAAATAAATAATAATATTCAAATACCCTCTGATGAAATTATTAATATTTTTAAAGAAATTAAAGATAACCTTTTTTTAAAAAGTAAAATCTAATTTAGCTAGTTTGTTTTTATTTAACTTTAAGAAATATTACTTGTAACTAGATATTAAAATATTAAAAAGTGTTATTTTTATATTGTTTAAAATGATCTCTGTGGATTAAATGAAGAACTTGATAGCTATTTAAAAGTTAAACATAAATGTTATGAGAGCCTATTTAATTCCATAGGTTCCATATTAAAAAAACACTTGCTTATTTAACTTGTTGGTTATGACTGCACCCACATGCTTGGCTGTTGTTTCCCCCCCAACGTTTTGAATTGATTAGCCAATGGCATAATTCTGCTTTAGCTTCCTGTTGAACTAATACGTTGTTGTATATTGCTCGTAAACATTAATGAAAGTTAATTTTTTTCTCTTGTTTCATTGAAAAATATCCAAAGAAACATTGTAACGTTGAATTTTCATAACTGAATGTTCGACAATTGTTTAAGTTTAAACTTTCTGGTGAAATTAAAATTATCATTCCATCTGAATGAATTTATGAAACAATTAACATTGTGTGCATATGTATTTTAACAAAAATAAGTACTAAAGGCTCACCATTAAAAAAGTGAAAATTATACAGGTATTTAAGAAATTAAAATATAATTTGCTATTTCCGTGACATTTACTTATTTTAGGTGTAAAGGGTTGTAATTATTATTTTTCTTCTTATTTATTTGCAATTCATTACATTACCACAATGTCACCACGCAAAAGGGATTCAGTCAAGTATCTAAAAATATTGTTAATCATTTCAATCACTTTTGTAATTTTGTACACGATCCAATAATTATAAATGTTAATGCATTTTTAGATAGAAGTATGTCTATAAACCGTGCATTATTTCTCATATTGTCATTAAATTCATCTTTATGTCTAAAGATAAAAACATTATTTATTAAAAATGTATTACGTCTCTTAAGACAGCCATGTTTGTTTACCTTTCCTTTTTCCTATCATATTTATTGTGAGTGCTTTATCTCGTCATACTTTTTAAATAGATTGAATTATTATTATTATAAAGTACTTTTAAGAATAATAAGTTGTTTTGATATCAATACAAATGAGGAACAGTATATTTGTAAGGATTAAGTAATGGTATGTATTGATAAATCTTCCTGTCCAAATTGTATTGATTTAGGTGGCATTCCAACCCACAAATTCTTCCATATGATATTATGTTGGTAATAGTAACATAACTTGCGAGAACTCTATTTAGTGGTGGTTTACTAAATCTGAAGCATTCTCTGGCTATCTATTAAGTTGAATAGAAGCAAGAATGAGGATATTAACAAATTATTTAGATAATTTTCTGAATTCAGTTCAAAAGGAGGTTTATAAAATTTCAGACATTCTTATTTGGGGACTGACTGATCTTTATTTAAATATTCTCCTTCTGTCATTTAAAAGGTTAAACGAAAGAAAGAGAATATTTGCAAATAAATTTAAATTTGATTTTTTTAAAATTCAGTGGTACTTCATCAAATGATATTTAAATTTATTATCTAAATTTATTTTGTCTAAGTCTATTGCAGACATAATAATTATTCAAAGGATTTTCAATACTATATGATTTACAGCGTATAGTATTACGAGATATTTCATTTATTTTATCCTATCTAGTTTCGTAAGACATATTTCATTCTTATATTTATAAGAATTTACCCTCAAAAATTTACTTTACTATAAAATATAGCTTCACTTCAAATTTATCGTCCAATTCCACTGAGCAATGGACCGGATAACTCTTAATGCAGAAATTGTGCTTAGATAGAAGAGCTGATAAACTCATAGCACAGTTATAGATCTGTTTAATGATTATTAGTGGTGCACATAATAAACCATTGTTTGAAACAATATCCGAAAACGAATAAACCAGAATATCTCACACCAATTTTTGGTGTGTTTGGAGGATATTATCCACCATACCGTATTAACTGTCGAAAATCTTTCCAAAAAAATTATTATTTTTTTCTGTTTGTTTGGAATGGCATTGAAATTACTTTGTTTTAATGTCGTTTTTTTAATATTTAAAACAGAATTAGTATATTTATTAACATTGTCAGGTTTTTTTTTTTTTTTTTTTTTTGAATACTTAAAACAAATTCCACGAAGGATGGAGGCAGCTTCTGTTGTGGTGGAATACCCGTAGGTAGAAGCCTGAAGGAGGACAGTGCCTTCCAGGAGGACTAAGCAGCCTTTATGTATCGTATGCGAGGAAACCAGAGAAACTTCCACCAGATATTCCGACTAACGAGGCAAGGTGCTTAACATACCAAACGCCATCGAATCTCCTCGGTTTTGAAATGGTGTCTACAACAAAGCCGCCAGCGGATTGAACCTTCACCCTAATGCTCACCAGTGGCTCGTGCGTTGCTACTGAGCCACGAGTCGGGCTTTTATTTATTCTAAAACAAAGATTAAGAATAATCTTTTAATTTGCCTCTGAAATAAATGCATTTTTAATACATGAGTGATATTGCGTTCCTAATAATTATTTTTTTTTTTTTTTTTGTGTATGTTTCATTATACCGTTAATACTGCTTCCTTTTTAGTGATTGTTTTAGGTAGAAAAATTTAAATTTTAATCAAACAAATTTTTTTTTTTTAATTTAAAAAATTTCTTTAGATGTCAAAAACCAATACTTTACTTACAAACAACAATAATAGCTTAACTATAAATATAAAGATGGATAGATATCATTACAAAGAAATGGATGCACATAACTCAGTCGTATTACTTCAGCAGCAGATCATTACTTGCACAGCAAGAGCGGCATCTCATAGCAGCGCAAACTAAATACCGTCAACCCAACACAATAAATCAGCCTGCTCCCATTTTGTCTAATTAGTTCAGTCAGTGACAATTAATTACCATCGGTATTTCTTTTAAAGTCCGAGGATCTTTTCTTGGGGGCTATTAATTATCCTTAAGGAGTGCTGCGGCCGGAAAAGCCAAAGGAAGGCTTTCTTTCCTTTGTAAGCATCAGTATTAAATGGGCCGTCAGTGCGTAGTAAGCCCCTTCGCATAACTTTGTTGGGGTGGAAGCCTTAAACTAAAGGATTTCAGAAAAAAACATTTCGATTAATTAAATTCTAAACTCAAGCTCTTTTAGCAGAAGCATTTAAATTGAATTTAAATTCAGGCTGAATTGATAATTAAAGGTAATGATTCACTGTTAATAATGATGTTTACGTGAATTAGGATATAGAGTTTTGTTGTCTAAGGCAAATTATTTTGATTGCTGGCTTTAGAGAAGTTTTTCTGTGTAATGTAGGAATTCTCATTTATGATATATTATTTTACTTAAATAATTGACATGAAATCAACTTCAAGTTACATAATACGGTAGAAACATCACTCTTGATTAAATGATTTAAAAAAATTCTACATGACATTAACGTAGCATTAGAAAATGTTACATCACCGAATAACGTAAGTGTCCATCATCAGCATCATTAGAGCTACAGCCCCATTGTGAGACAATGGCGTCTGCCTACTTGCTGATTACGAGACGAGAGATGTTTTTTTTACAGGGGTAAGGTGATCAGCCCTACTTCCAACGTTCAGCACAAATAACTCTTAACAATACCATATTAGACCTAGACCTACGGTTTAAAGTGGATTCGTTAAATCACAACCAAACCACAACAAACATCCATGACACCGCCGGAGTTCGAACCCGAAACCCTGTGGCACTGAGCGGTAGTCACTCGGCCATCAGGCTCCAAAAACATTTGAACTATTGTCGATAAGGGGATCGAATCCACACTCTCGTTCAAGAACCAGAGCTTAAATGTGGTGTGTTATACCGCTTAGTCGTCGTGACATCATATTAATTAGAAATACCAGTGTCCATATTATCTAGAAATGCCAGTTTACAAATTATGTTAAATTTTAAACAAAAAAAACCATCATCACAATTATCTTAAGATGCATTCATTTTATTATGCAGTTATCTTATGAAATTATTGTTACAGATAAAATATTATTTTTAATGAATATTTGTCTTGAGGTAATTACCCAAAAGTACAATATTATTAAAAATAGTTGTTTTACTGACATAAAACTTTTTAATTTCGAATCGATTCAATTTATAATATACTGGTAAAAGGTTCAATAACTATTGTCAATCAAATCAACTTTCGGATAAACAGAAAAACCAAAATAATTCAAAAGACAACTTTTCAGAAGAATCGTGTCAACATAGTAATGTAAAAAACCTACAAAATAAATAACAAAACGCAAATTTTAATATTTTTTTGCATTGTCTGTAAATAAAACACAATGTTGACTTTTACTATTTCTCCCATTGAATAAATCTCGGAGAAAATGTTTTTCCATATTTACTTTTATTGTTATCGTATGAGAGAAATATTATGAATGGGTATAGTTATTTCTGTAAAACAAAAACCACATGCGCAATAAGATAAATCATTTGTGAGTCACTTTTAACTTAATTGAAACATTTTATAAATTAAAATAAAAGAAACATAGCAAATAGAAGTAGAGAAAGTTTGCTATTACTCTTTTACCATTAATTAATATTATTATTATTAAATTACTGTTATTATTTTATCATTCATTACTATCATTGCTATTATTGTACTATTAAACTACTACTAAATATTAATAGTAATATATATTATTTTACTATTAGATACTATTATTATTATTTAACTATTAAGTTACTAACTGGGCCTGATGGCCGAATGGCTAGCGCTCTGGCGTTCGGTACCACAGGTATCGGGTTCTAATCCCGGCTTTGCCCATGGGTGTTGTAGTATACCAAATGAGAGTCCATCCAAATAGCAGTAGGTCCCAGTCTCATATGACTGTAGAGCGTCACAGAGCCCAATCAGACTTCTTCTCATCCACATCATTCCCCAAACTGTATAGGGGCAACTCAGCTCTAGGCACTGTGATGTGGTGTGGTGTAGTAGTAGTACCTATTCTCTAAAACTGGATAGGACATACGTCTAAAGCTACATCCAAACTTTAGAGGAAATGGACTGAGAGACGCCTAAAAATCTGTTCCCTCATGTCTGAATTCCCTCTGTCTGTAGGTCCTGGCCCAAGATGTGCACAAAATGACCGTAGAGCGACAAACCAAACCGAAGATTTTCTGAGGAAGACAAATCTCTTAAACAACCATTAACTACTAAGGCCTGAGTGGCTAGCGATCTGGCGCTCGGTACCACAGGTTTCGGGTTCGAGTCCCGGCGGGACCATGGATATTTGTAGTGGTTCGGAATCCACTTTAAACCGTGGGTTCCGGTCCTAACAGGATCGTAGAGCGTTGCGGGGGCATTGTTACTCCGCGTCCGTGGCTTACCATCAAGTTGCACGCGCCCCCTGGGTAATGCAGAGTGAGTAACATCGGTGCAGCCCTTATGGCGAAAGATCACGGTCTATTTGCCAGCTGCATTAGAAGAAAAAAAGTTACTAACGCTTTTTACCATTCCTCATCATCAGCATCAGTGGCGCAACAGCCCCATGATGGCCCGAGGCCTACTAGCAGATTTCGAAATAGAAGATGTTTTCTCTTTTTACGGGAGGGTTGTCACTCCTACCCAACGCTCTACGGCCATGTTAGACCGGGACATACAGTTTAAAGTGGATTCCGAAACACTACGGACAACGAAGGCACAGCAGGGACTCAAACGCGAAACCTGTGGCACCGAGTGCCAGAAAGCTAGTCACTCGGACATCAAGCCCCATTTTGCCATTACTATTTTATTAAAATTAAAAATTAAATTCTAAATGCTTACTTAAAATCTTAGCAAGATGTTTTCTTTTTCTGTTATAAAATCCTTAATATAAATAGCTATATATTATTTCATTCAACGCTTATTTTCGCACAATAGCTTCAAATATTAAATACACTTTTAAGAATCAAGATTTATTTCTCGAAAATAATAACAATTTAAAATACACCAGAACTGAAAATAGTACAGCACAAGTATTTGCATAGGAGAAAAATTATTATTATTATACTATTAAGTTACTTTTACTATTTTACCATTAATATTTTATTAAAAATAAAATAAATTTTTAAATGCTTACTAATAATCTAGTAAATCATTTTTTTTAAATGCTTACTTAAAATCTTATCAAGATGTTTTCTTTTTCTGTTATAAAATCCTTGATATAGATATATTATTTTACTCAACACATAAATAAATCTGAAGGCAAAAAGTGGTACAATATTCGTGACAGGTGGAAAATCTTTAACACTAGACCACGTAAAGAGGCGATTGCCAACTTTCGATTAAGAACCGGACACGTTTGTCTTGCGGAACACCTAAACAGCTTAGGTGGCCTCACTTCGAACACTTTCCAATATGTAGAGCTGGTACAGTGAATTCAGAATATCTTTTGAAATGTCCAGGACTGAACATGGAAACTCAACGTCAAAGAGAAATCTTACAATTATATTGAGAAGACAGAAACCTCATAGACTAAAATATAGTGCATGCCGCCTTTATTTATTCTCTCCGCCTTTGACTTTTTTGTGGTATGTGATATCGGCTTATTATAGAGTACTGATTTATGTATGTTCACTTTGTTCTGCTTGTTCTTTCTTTGTGTGTGATCATTATTATAATGAGTTGGTTTCCAATAAAGCCATATGTTACAAAGAATTTTACTCAACATCATTTTGACACAAAGGCTTCAAATATTCAATACGCTTTTTTAGGATCAAAATATATTTGTCGAAAATAATAACAATTTAGAATACACTAGAATTGAAAATACTACAGCATAAATATTTGCTGAAAAAAAAAGCTTTTTTAACTGTAAAAAATTACGATGCATCAAAATAGAATTTTTCATTTTCTAAAAAAAAAAAATAATAACTAAATAAATTTCACCTGCACCAATCCATTCATGAGGAAAAATAAAATCTGTAGATGTCTCCAATTCTTCTTGGTTTACATTGGAAAATACCATCAACTTTCAGAAGTGACCAACTTAATTCAAGAAATATTTCGTCTGCATAGTGCTGCATCCAATCGGGAATTCCTCTCCGGGAACTGCCAGCGACCGATGTGGTGTCAAATTTCGAGAATCTCCCTATTCCAATAAAAAATAACCTCCCAGAAGTATAATGTGTGCTCTCTCGTCCCCCTTTCTGGAAGAATATTCACCCGAACAACTTCGTTCTAAATGGCAGCTGTCGACTTCCACGCTTCACGAGAGGCAAATTTTCCTCAGAAAAGAGGAAATATTTGTTTTGCTTCCCTTGGAGAGGATGGAACAGAGGCTGTTTCGAATTTCTATCGCAACATCCTTCCTCCGTACCATCCGCGACGTGGTTCGAGAAACGAAAATGAATGTTTCTCGCTTTCCGCATCCAGAAATACCATAAGTTATTTTTTCCTGAAACTATCTTGGTTCCTAAAAGTGTATTCTTATTTGAAGCGGATGTGTAAGAACGGTTGTAGATGTATCAATATACTATGTTGTGGATATATGTACACAAATCTATCTCCTCTATAACATTAAAACCCTTTTTATTTTCCTTTACTTAATTATCATCTGTTTATTTTTAGTACTCCGTAACATTTACTTTCGTTATTATGCGATGAATTGCCTTTTTTAGTTTATGTAGTTGATGATTTATAACATATATTTCCAATTTTCATAAAGATTTTTATTGAAATTATTAATCTAATAAAATGATAAACAAAAGTTTTATGAGAAAAACAACTGAATAACGTATGAAATAATACACTGTTCTTCTTCATTGGTGCAACAACCCCATAGTGGGCCAAGGCAATCGAAGGCAAATTTCGAAACAGAAGATGCTTTCCTTTTACGGAATAGGGTTGTCATTTCTACACTTAATGCTCTACTCTCATATTAGACCGGGAGCTATGTTTTAAAGTGGATTTCCAACCACTTTGAACCATCATGGCACTATCTGGACTTGAATATGAAATCTGTGGCCCCGAGCGCCAGAGTGCTAGTCAGGCCCAATGCACTGTTCAACTACGTTAATTAAATTAAATTAACAAATAACACTAAAATAATTAAATTAACAAATACCACTTGCTAACATCAATTCATTTGTAAATTCACATAATTATAGACACTTAATCATATAAATAAAAGATTTTTTTGTTCATAAAGGACATTTTCTTATATATAATAATCTATGAATTGTTTGTTTCCTGTTAATAAAATTATAAATGAACACGATATTAATTCTTCGACTATTGTATTTATGCATTCTCAAATCCGTTTGCTTTTGTTTTTATTGTATAAGAGGAATACTACAAATGAGTATAGTTATTTTTTGTAAAATAACAACCATATGCGCAATAAGGTAAATCATTTGTGGGTCACTTTTAATTTAATTGAAACATTTTATATATTAAAATAAAAGAAACATAATAAGTATAATTCGAGAAATTTTAAATGGGATTCATTAAAAATAAAATTAAATTCTTAAATGCTTACTTAAAAATCTTTTCAAGATGTTTTCTGTCTCTGTTATAAAATCTTTAATTTAAATAACTTAACTCCATATTACTACAGCCCATGGTGGGCCAAGCCTGTCTGGAAAAGTATACGTTTTTTTTTTTTTTAAGATTGCAAGGTTGTCAACCCTGCGCCCAACATTCTATAATTATATTAGACTGGGACGTAGGGTTTAAAGGGGATTCGAATCACTACAAGCATCCATGATGCCACCACTGGACTCATGCCTGAGGCATGTGACACCGAACGCCAGAGAGCTAGTCAATCGTCCATCAGGCCCCTTTAATATAAATAGCTATATATTATTTCACTGAACAATTATTTTCACACAACAGCTACAAATATTAAATACGCTTTTTTGGAATCAAGACATACTTATTTCCCAAAAATAATAAAAACTTAGAGTAACCAGAACTGAAAAGCGAGAAACATTTATTTTGCATTTTTTGAATGTAACAACATAGGTGGGAAAAAAAGGGGCAGAACTTGCGACAGAAATCCGAAAACATTCTTTCGTTCCACCCTATACGAGAGAGAGAGAGGGAGCAAAGCAAACATTTCTTCTTTCTGCGGAGAACTTGCATCTCCTGGAGCGTGGAAGTCGACAGCTGCCATTTAGAACAAAGTTTCTCGGCTGAATATTCCTCGGGATGAAGGAGTTGGTGGAGCTCTGATGATACTTTTTTCCCAAGCTCCTCTTCCTTATTGGAGCGGAAGGAATCTCGGATCTTGACACAGAAACCTCTTCGGGCGCTGACAAGGCCCTCGAAGAAGAATTCGCAACAAAATGTGTAAATATGCAGATGAAATGCTTCGTGAATTAAGTAGGTCATTCTTGAACAATGAGGTTATTTTTCAAAGAACCCGCATAAAAGATAGAGGGAGGTACGAAGGATATTTTCTTTTCTTCAAGGTGGTGGAGGTATTTCTTGAACAATTTACAATTCTAATTTTTTTTTTTTTGCATTACTTATTTCGATTTAAAATCAATCTTTTAAAGATTTATAGATTTTATATAAATCTTTAAAAGATTATATCTTGTATATAATTTATATCTCGTATTTCTTATCCTATTTTCCCATTCAAAATTTCTATTTTGTTATAATGATACATGTCAATCATGATTTACTCAAAAGCATGAGGTTGCATAGGGTTGGTTGCATAAGAGGTTTCGTGAGGTAGCACAAGAATCCACATAAAAGATAAAGGGAGGCACGAAAAATACTTTCTTATTTTCAAAATGGAGTGCATATGGGGGTGAAGGTATTTCTTCAACAATTTACAATTCTAAGTTTCTTTTTTACAATGCTAATTTCGATTTATAATGAATCTTTTAAAAATTTATCATTTCCAATCTCGCTGTTCTTATCCTGATTAGTCATTTAGAATTTCTATTTTGGGATAATGGTAAGTTTCAATCATGGTTTACTCAAAAGAAGGAGTTTCATATGGTTAGTTGTATACTACTGTGACCAAAAAGTAAGACCAATTTTTTTTTTTTTTTCAAAAACTCTTTATTCTTCCACATTTATTTTATCGCCTTCAAAGTAATCCCCTCCGGACACAACGCACTTAAGCCAACTTTTTTCCAATCTCCAATGAATGCTAAAAAGTCATTGGAAGAGATGTCCTTTCAAAGGGCAACGCGGTTCACGTTGAATCTCTTTAATTGGCTCAAAACTGTATCCCCGTATTGGTCTTTTGAGTTTAGGGAATAGCCAGAAGTAGAACGATGTGAATACGCTGGTTGTGGAACGATATGGGTTTCATATTTGACGAAAAAGTCACAAAGAATCAATGCAGTGTGAGCTGGCGCAATCAGCGTTTTCGGTACCAATCGAGATTTGACGCGTTTGATGCCCAAAATTGAATTGACCGATCCTTTTGAAATTCCAACATCATCAGCAAGGTCTCTAATTGTAAACCAACGATTTGCAAGCACCAACTCTTTAATGTTTTGCTGTTTTGGACGTGAGATTCGACGGTTGAGGTTGATGGTCGACCAGAGGGCTCTTTGTCTTCAACGCATTCTCTGCCTTCTTTGAATTGTTTATACCACTTCTAAATATTTCTTTCAGATATAGAATGCTCTCCGAATGCCTTCTGCAACATTCTATATGTTTCCGCACACGAATAATTATTCTGCAAACAATATTCAATGCAAGTTCATTGCTCAATTAATTCAGACATTTGAAAAATCGCCGGAATCAATTTAAGCATCTCACAAAGCAAAGCGAAACTCAAACATTAATAATTATTTTGACATCAAATTTCACACAGATGTCAAGAAAAGCTCCAACAACCTAAAAAAAAAAAAAAAATTGAAATACCATATGCCCGGGAAATTTAAATTAAAAACTAGTCATACACTTTGGACACAGTAGTAAAAAATAGAGGAGGCACGAATGATATTTTCTTATTATCGAGGTGGAGAACATATGGGAGTGAAGGTATTTCTTCAATGTATTACAATTAGAATTGTAAATTGTTGACGAAATACCTTCAATTTTAGTTTTTTGGCAATGCTTATTTCGATTTATAATCAATCTTTTAAATATTTATAATTTCCAATCTCTCGGTTCGTATCCTGGTAGTGATTCCAATATTCTAGTTCGTGGTAATGATAAGTGTCAATCATGATTTACTCTTAACGCGAGAGTTTGCATATGGTTAGTAAGATATTATTATTAAGATTGGCATTTCCTTTTTCTCGTTGGACTCTATTTTGCTCATTCCTGTCTTATAATATTTTGCTTTTGACATCGTCAATTTGCAGATAATATTTGCTCAAGATTTAGTTGTCACTTCCATTCCATTTGCATTCATCCAAATTCTTTTACTATTGACTGTCTTTTTTCTACTTCTAAATCGAGTTCTTCTTTTCTTAAAAATGTGTCATGTCAATTGTTATGCAGGAATTTTAAATTTCAATCATTTTATTTATTTATTCATTTATTTATTTATTTTTTTTTCCATTTCTTTACCAATCCATTTTTTTCCTCCAAAAGGGACACTTTTTACATAAAATCATAAAAATGGTCGCTTTTCCTTACCAAAGTCTTTAAAATTCTTGTATTATTCATCCAATTCAAACACACGCAAACTGCACGTGAGAGAGATATTTTTATGAATAAAAATATTTCTCAGGGAAATATATTAACTGTATTTAGTGATGCAGAAAAAGGGAAATATTCATTTAGTGTATTCGAATTCGCAAGGAAAGAAAGATATTTCGACAGAAATTTGTAACATCTTCGTTAAATCCTTCTTCAACAGATATAAAATAACTGAAAGGTAATTAATTTTATTGGATGGTTAATTTACAAATTTAATATTGATATTTTCTCTTTTCAATTCATGACTCTTTTTTAAAAAATTGTGAATCTCTCACTTCTTGTTAGATTAATTATTCTTATTTTCTATATTGTGATAATAATAGGGAAATAATTTGCTCAACTAAATGAAATTAAGATAAATTAATTTTTAAAATCCATAAAGAATTATTATTAGTACTGATTTTTCATTTTAAACTGTTGGATACATACTGTTGTTTTGACACTTCTTTCTATCAATGCTTTGGATGGACAGCTTCAGTTGATTGATAATTTCAGTTGTCCAATTTTTGAGTGGGGCCTGATGGGCAAGTGTCTAGCACTCTGGGTATCGGGTTTCAGTACCAGCGCAGCCAAAGATGTTTGTAATGGTTCAGAATACGCTTTAAACCGTAGGTCTCGATATAATTTGGCTGTTGGGCTAGAGTTGATAGCCTTACCCCTTGAAAAGAAAACATCTCCTGTTTTGAAATGTGCTAATATGCTAACGGCCTTGGCCCACCATGGGCTGTTGCACCAATGAAGAAGAAGAATTCTTTGAGTAGCTGATAAATTATTATTTAATTTTGAAGTTCGTGTAGCTATAATATATGAATTTGATATTATTTTCTGTTTTTTATTATTCTTTCCTTTATGAATATCTGCCTTTCCATTTTAAAGTCTTTTTCTGCATGCCTGTATTGCGGCTTAATGGTCAATTGGCTAGTGCTCTGGGCTTTGGTACCACAGGGTTCAGATCAGAATTCTGGCAATGGCAGGAATGTTTATTAGTGGTTCGGAGTCTACGCTAAACTGTTGGTGTGATATTAATTAGCCTAAAGTGTGCGCAAAATTACCGTAGAAAGTCAAACAAAACAAAACCATATTGTGTTATTGCAGATACTTGTTATTACATAACACTGTTGCTTTGCTCCCATTTTTAAACTATTTTTCTCATGCAGAGTGCAAAAATGTTTTATTTTCCTCTCTAAAAATAGTGAAGTAATTAATTGCACGACATTAATGTTCAAAATTAAATACATATTACAAAAAAAATATATGCTTTTCTCCTTAAAAATATCACCTTATGGTAGTTAAGACTCCTGAAAAGACGAAACCTTCATTTTACGCTTTTAAAAAGATGAGGGCGAGGGGGATGTATCAACATACTTTCCTTCCCTTTCTGAAAGGATAGAAAACACCATTTTCTCTTTCTATGGAAAACTTCCTTTCACCCGAAACCGGTCCGGAAGACGACAGCAGCCGTTTGGAATGAAGTTTATCAGATGAATATTCCACGGGACAGATGAAAAGGGATGGAAAAAGCGCAGACGGTATTTTTGCGGAGCTCCTCCTTATTGAGTAGGAAGAATCTTGGAGAAGCTTGACACATACACCTCTAGAGGTGCTGGCAAGCCCGAAGAGAAATTCTCAGCTGAATGTATAAATATGCAGATGAAATGTTTCGGGAATTAAGTATACCCTTCTCAACAATGAGTTTATTTTTCAATATACTCCAGGGATAATGGAGATGCAAGGATGGGGTTTTCTTATCTCAGCAAGTTGGTGATGTGGGTTTGAATTTTTATTTATTTATTTATTTTTGTATATGAGTAATTCTAGTTTAGATATTTTGCAATTCTTATTTCAACAGATATGGAGATTTATATATTCCCTTTTTTTTTTCCTGGGGTTACTGGAGCAATAAAAATAATAAATTTATGATTTTATTTTCAAAGAATCAAAAGGAAACAGTTCGACATAAGGTTGAATTTTCAATTTCTGAGTTCTGAATTTTTTTAAGATATTTCAATGTTCTTCGCATTGTTTCCTACATATTTTGTGGTCTATGTTATTCTTTCTTCATCACATTTCTATTGCACATTAAAGAAGAATTTAAGTTTAAGGTCAATATTCTTTCAAAATTTTGATATTTTCATTTGTTTTTTATTTCAAACTCCCATATTTTTATATCATGTATTCCGTATTATTTTTCAAATCATCTGTATGTTGGTGGAAAAAAATATCATTTACATTTTGCTCAATAAAATATAGAAAATAAAAAGGGTTTTGAGCACGACTTAAGTTATGATTAACACCTTAGTATTCTTATAAGGCTCTTAATACATATTTTTTTCATTTTATCATATTGTATTTGGCTTCATATTTTAACAAATAGGACTCTTTATTTTTGGTTTTTATATTTTTCAATTAAGTACTAAATTTATATTTATTTTGTGATTTCTACCTCCAAAAGAACATTTACTTTTGTACTTTTTTACTTTTTTCTTTATTAATTGTCTTTATTCTGAAATCTTTATTCTTTTTAATCTTATTAGTCCTATTTATAAATGTGATATTGTAATCGCTAGTTATATAAAATTATAAAAGACTCATAAATTTTTAAATATCTATACATTTTATGAATAAATAAATAATAGTTCCAATTACACTATTATTATTTTATTATTAAGTTACTGTTACTATTTCACCATTAATTACTAGTATTATTATTTCTATTAAGTTACTATTACTGTCTTACCATTATTATTTCATTAAATATAATAAATTCTTAAATGCTTACTTAAAAATTATCAAAATGTTTTCTCTTTCTGTTATAAATTCCTTAATATATTACTATTTAACCATTAATTACTATTATTATTATTTTACTATTAAGTTACTATTACTATTTTATTATAAATAAAATAAGTTCTTAATGGCTTACTTAAAATCTTAGCATGATGCTTTCTTTTTCTGTTATGAAACCTTTAATATAAATAGCTATATACTTAAAAATTAAATTAAATAGTATTATTTACCTCAACACTTATTTTCACACAACTACTTCAGACATTAATAAAAGTTTAATGAATCAAGATATATTTCTCGAAAATAATAACAAATTATAATGCAACAGAACTGAAAATATTACGGCATAAATATTTGCATAGAACAAAAAAAAAAGCAAACAAATCATTCTTTTTTAATACAAAAATTACAATGCATCAAAATAGAATTGTTTATCATCCAAAAAAAAAATATTAAAATTTCCCCCTACACCACTTCATTCATGAGGTTAAAAAAACTATATCGGTGTCTTCAATTCTTCCTGGCTTACATTGAAAAGTATCATCTTCTTATCAAAAATATGTCAACAGAAGTGACCAACTTAATTCCAGAAATATTTCGTCTGCATATTGCTGCATCCAATCGGGAATTCCTCTCCGGGAACTGTCAGCGACCGAAGAGGTGTCAAATTTCGAGAATCTCCCTATTCCAATAAAAAACAACCTCGCACAAGTATAATGTGTGCTCTGCCGTCCCCCTTTCTGGAAGAATATTCACCCGAGTAACTTCGTTCTAAATGGCAGCTGTCGACTTCCACGCTTCACGAGAGGCAAGTTTTCCTCGGAAAAGGGAAATGTTTGTTCTGCTTCCCTTGAGAGGGTGGAACAGAGGCTGTTTCGAATTTCTGTCGCAACATCCTTCCTCCGTACCATCCGCGACGTGGTTCGAGAAACGAAAAATGAATGTTTCTCGCTTTCCGCATCCAGTAATACCATAAGTTATTTTTTTCCTTAAAGTATCTTGGTTCTTAAAAGTGTATTTCTTATTTGAAGCAGATGTGTAAGAATGGTTGTGGATGTATGAATATAGTATCATGTACTTTAGCTATTTTATAATGGTAAAAGAAAATTTCGTATTGCATTTTTATTTAAGTGCATTTGAAGTAATCTTAAACTAAACTTTCATTTTTAATGCGCTTAAAATCTAAGAGTTTATGCGTTTCAATCTGAATATGGATAATTTTTATTTCTGTACATAAATCTATCTCCCTCATTACTTTAAAACTCTTACTTTTTTTATTTATTTAATTTTCATCTTGTAATAATTGTGTTGTAATCTTGTTTTCATTTCCAATCTTAATTTCATCTTGTAATCTTGTTTAATAATTTTCTGTTGTATATGTTTTAATAGATCCGTAACATTTACATAACAGTTACATTTACTAAGCGATGAATTACCTTTTTAGTTTATTTATGTCCATTGATGATTTATAAGATATATTTTCAACTTTCATAAAAGAATTTTATTGAAGTTCTTAATTTAACACAATGCATCAAAATAGATTTGTTCATTTATTATATATAGTATTAAAATAAAAGAAACATAGTAAATAGAATTACAGAAAGTTTGCAACCATTAATTGTTGCCATTGAAAGTTGTTACCATTTTACCATTAATTACTATTACTACATTTATTGCATTTATTTTTATTACTATTTTACCATTAGTTACTATTATTATTATTTTACAATTAAGTTACTATTACTATCTTAGCATTAAATAAATTCTTAAATGCTCACTTAAAATCTTAACAAGATGCTTTCATTTATTGATATAAAATCTTTAATATAAAAAACTATATATTATTTCCCTCTACTCTTATTTTCACACATTTGCTTTAAATATTACAAGGAATTAAGAAATATATATATATCTTGAAAATAATAACAATATAGTATACACCAGAACTTAAAATATTACAGGATAAATATTTGCATAGTAGAAAAAAGCAAACAATGTATTTTTATTATAGTAAAAGTTACAATGCATCAAAATAGAATTTTTCATTATCCAAAAAAAATAATAGTAATAGTAATAAAATTTCACCTACACCGTTCCATTCATGAGGAAAAATAAAAATAGATGTCTCCAATTCTTCTTGGTTTACATTGAAAAATACCATCAACTTTCAGAAGTGACCAACTTAATTCAAGAAATATTTCTTCTGCATATTGCCGCATCCAATCGGGAATTCCTTTTCGCGAACTGTCAGCGACCGGAGAGGTGTCTGTGTCAAATTTCGAGAATCTCCCTATTCCAATAAAAAATAGCCTCGCACAAGTATAATGTGTGCTCTCTCGTCCCCCTTTCTGGAAGAATATTCATCCGAGCAACTTCGTTCTAAATGGCAGCTGTCGACTTGCACGCTTCACGAGAGGCAAGTTTTCCTCAGAAAAGAGGAAATATTTGTTCTGCTTCCCTCGGAGAGGGTGGAACAGAGGCTGTTTCAAATTTCTGTTGCAACATCCTTCCTCCGCACCATCCGCGACGTGTTTGAGAAACGAAAAATGAATGTTTCTCGCTTTCCGCATTCAGAAATACCATAAGTTATTTTTTTCCTGAAAGTATCTTGGTTCCTGAAAGTGTATTTCATTTGAAGCACATGTGTAAGAGTGATTGTGGATGTATTAATATAGTATACTGTGTACTTTAGCCATTTTGTAATGGTAAAAGGAAATTTCTTATTGCAATTTTATTTAAGGGTATTTGAAATAATCTTGTATACTATACTCTCATTTTTAATGTCCATAAAATCTATAATCTTATGCATTTCATTCTGAATATGAAGAATTTTCCCCATTAAATTAAAACTATTTTAATTTTTCTTTATTTAATTATCATTTATGTTTTAATAGATCTGTAACATTTATTGAACAGTAACATTTACTATGCAATGAATTATCTTTTTAGTTTATTTATATAGATTGATGATTTATAACGTATATTTCTGATTTTCAAAAGGAATTTTATTGAAGTTCTTAATTTTACAAAATAATACATAAAAGTTTTATGAGAAAAAGCAATTGAATTACGTATCAAATAATATACTGCTCTTGAAGAAGAAGAGCAGTATATTATTTGGTGCAATAAATGGTGCAACAGCCTCATGGTGATCCAAGGCCGTCTGCCTATAGGCAGATTTCTAGACCGGAAATATTTTATTTTTACGGGGAAGCGTTGTCAGCCCTACTCCAAAGCACTACAGTCATATTAGGGCGAGACCTACGTTTTAAAATGGATTCGAAAATACTGCAATTAATCATGGAACCGAGAGGCAGAGCGCTAGTCCCTCGGTCATCTTACCCAATACACTGCTGAACTGCGTATTATTTATTTACAAATTCAGTTTGCCAACATCAATTAATTTGTAAATGTACACAAACACAAATACAGATACATAATCATTTAAATAAAAGATTTTTCTGTCCATAAAGGACATTTCCTTATATAAAACAATATAAAAATGGTTTGTTTTCTGTTAATAAAATTATAAAGAACGCGATATAAATTCTTCAACTACAGTACTTATCCATTTTCAAATCTATTTGCGTATTTGATTATATTTATCGTATGACAAAAATACTACGAACTGGATAGTTATTTTTGTAAAATAAAAACCACAACTTCAATAAAATAAATCATTTGTCAGTTAATTTTAATTTAATTATATTGTATATATTAAAATAAAAGAAACATATTAAGTAGAATTAGAGAATTTTAGAGAAATTTTAAATATAATAATTAAAATTAAAAATAAAATTAAATGTTTACTTAATCTTAGCAAGATGTCTTATTTTTCTGTTATAAAATCTTTAATTTAAATAACTAACCCCGCAGCATTACAGCCCATGGTGGACCAAAGCCATCTGCCTATTGGCAGTTTTTGAAAGAGGAGATGGTTTCTTTATACAGGGTAAGGGTACACCCAACGTCTGTCACTGGGATCTACGGTTTAAAGTGGCTTCCATGACACTGCCGAGACTCGAGCCCGAGACCTGTGACACCGAACGCCAGAGAGCTAGTCAATTGTCTATCAGGCCCCTTTAATATACATAATTATATATCATTTCCAACACAATTCCGTCGACAATTATATTCCCACCACTGCTTCAAATATTCAATACATTTTTTTAGGAATCGAGATATATTTCTCGAAAATAATAACAATTTAGAGTAACCAGAACTGAAAAGCGAGAAAAGTTTATTTTGCATTTTTTGAACGTAACAACATAGATGGAAAAAAAGGGTTAGAACTTGCGACAGAAACTCGAAACATTCTCCCGTTCCACCCTATCCGAGAGAAAGAGGAAGCAAAACAAACATTTCTTCTTTCTGCGGAGAACTTGCATCTCCTGGACCGTGGAAGTCGACAGCTGCCATTTAGAACGAAGTTTCTCGGGTGAATATTCCTCAAGATGAAGGATGATATTTTTTGTCCAAGCCCTTCCTTATTGGAGCGGGAGGAATCTCGGATCTTACACAGAAACCCCTTTAGGCGCTGACGGGCCCCGAAGAAGAATTCGCAACAAAATGTGTAAATATGCAGATGAAATGTTTGGTGAATTAAGTAGGTCATTCTTGAACAATGAGGTTATTTTTCAAAGAAACCCACATAAAATATAAAGGGAGGCACGAAAGATATTTTCTTTTCTTCAAGGTGGAGTGCATATGGGAGTGAAGGTATTTCTTAAACAATTTGCAATTCTAATTTGGCTTTTACAATGCTCATTTCGATTTATAATCAATCTTTTAAATATTGATAATTTCCAATCTCGTTCTTCTTATCCTGATTAGTCATTCAAAATTTCTATTTTGGGACAATGATAAGTGTCAATCATGATTTACTCAAAAGAATGAGGTTGCATCTGGTTAGTTGCGTGTGAAAACTAGTTAACTTCTTCGTTATGTTACTGTGACCAAAACGTAATACCAATTATTTTTTTATCAAAAACTCTTTATTCTTCCGCATTTATTTCATCGCCTTTAAAGTAATCCCCTCCGGACACAATGCACTTAAGACAGCTTTTTTTCCAATCTTCAATGAATGCAGTCTCGGATTGGGTCTTTTGAGTTTAGGGAATAGCCAGAAGTCGCACGGTGGGAATACGGTAGTTGTGGAACGATATGGGTTTCATTTTTGGCGAAAATGTCACGAAGAATCAATGTAGTGTGAGCTGACACATTCAGTGTTTTCGGTACCAATCGAGATTTGACGCTTTTGTGGCCCAAAATTGAATTGACAGATCCTTTTAAAATTCCAACATCATCAGCAAGGTCTCTAATTGTAAATCGATGATTTGCAAGCACCAACTTTTTAATTTTTTGGATGTGAGATTCTTCGATTGAGGTTGATGATCGACCAGAGTTCTCTTAGTCTTCAACGTGTTCTCTGACTTCTTTGAATTGTTTATACCATTTATAAACATTTCTCTCCGATATAGGAATGTTCACCTAATGCCTTCTGAAACATTCTATATGTTTCTGCATACGAATATTCATTCCGCAAACAATATTTAATGCAAGTTCTTTGCTCAATTAATTTCGGCATTTAAAAAATCGCCGGAATCAGTTTTAGCGTCTCACAAAGCCAAGCGTAACTCAAACACTAATGAATATTTTGACGTCAAATTTCTCACAGATGTCAAGGACAGTGCCAGCAACCTACAAAAGACAAAAAAATTGAAATTCCATAAGCCCTGGTAATTTTAAATTCAAAATTGGTCTTACTTTTTTAACACAGTAGTAAGAGGTTAAATGAGGTTGCGTAAGAACCTACATAAAAATAGAAGGGGACACGAACGATATTTTCTTATTTTCAAGGGGAGTACATAAGGAAAAGGAGGTATGTCTTCAACAATTTGCAATTCTAATTTTGTTTTTTGCATTACTTATTTCTCTTTTTAAATATTAATAATCCAATCTCGCAGTTCTTATCCAGATTAGTGATTCAAATATTCTATTTCGTGATAATGATAAGTGCCAATCATGATTTACTCTAACGCAAGAGATTGCATATGGTTAGTGAGATATTATTATTAAGATTGGCATTTCGTTTTCCTCGTTGGACTCTATTTTGCTCATTCCTGTCTTATAATATTTTGTTTTTGACATCGTCAATTTGCAGATAATATTTATTCAAGTTTTAGTTGTCACTTCCATTCCATTTGCATTCCTCCAAATTCGTTTACTATTGGCTGTCTTTATTCTCCTTCTAAATCAAGTTCTTCTTTTCTTAAAAATGTGTCATGTGAATTGTTATGCAGGAATGTTAAATTTCAATCATTTTATTTATTTATTCATTTTTTTAATAATCTGTTTTTTTTTCCTGCAAAGGGGAAGCGTTTTTACATAAAATCATATAAAATGGTCGCTTTTTTTCCTTTCCTGAAGTCTTTAAAAATCAATATTTAACATTCTTGTATTATTCATCCAATTCAAACACACATGCTGCACATGAGAGAGATATTTTTATGAATAAAAATCAGGAAAATATATTAACTGTATATATTATTATCTCGTGATGCAGAAAAGATAAATATTCATTTAGTGTATTCCGAATTCGCAAGAAACGAAAGATATTTCGGCAGAAATTGGTAACATCTTCTTTATATTCTTCTCCGAGTGGTGTAAAATAACTGGAAGGTAACGAATTTTATTGCGTGGTTAATTTACAAGCTTAATATTGATATTTTCCTCTTTTCAATTTAGGACTCTTGTTTTAAAAAAAAAAAAAATTTGAATCTCTCTTCTTGTTCAGATTAGTTATTCTTTTTTTTTTTCTGTCATCATTCATGAACAAAATTAAAAACAATTTCCAGAATGAAATGAATCAATTGAGATAAATAAATTTTTGAAATTTATAAAGGAATGATTATAAGGGAAACAGTTTCATTTTGAACTGTTGGCTACATAGGTTTATTTTAATACTTTTCCTATCAATGTTTTGAATGGACAGCTTCAGTTGATTGATAATTTCAGTTGCTCAATTCTTTGAGTGGTGCCTGATGGCCGAGTGACTAGCGTTCTGCCGCTCAGGTCCACTGTTTCGGGTTCGAGTACCGGATGTACCAAAGCTGTTTGTAGTGGTTTCTGAATCCACTTTAAACAGTAGGTCCTGTATTAATTGGCTATTGCGCGTAAAGCTGATAACCTTAGCTCTTAAAAAGAAAACATCTCATGCCTGGAAACCTGCCAAGAGGAAAACGGCCTTGAGCCACCATTGGGCTGTTGCGCCAATGAAGAAAAAGAATTCTTTGAATACCTGATAAATAATTATTTCAATTTGAAGTTCGTATTGCTAGTATATATAAATTTGTTATAATTATTTTCTGTTTATTATTCTTTCCTTTATGAATATCTTCCTTTCCATTTTATGTCTTTTTCCTGCATACTGTGTTGCGGCCTGATAGTCAATTGACTACCTTTCTGGCCTTTGATAGCACATGCTTCAGGTTCGAATTCTGGCGGTAGCATAGATGTTTGTTAGTAGTTCGGAATCCACATTAAACTGTAGGTCCCAGTCTAATTAGCCTAAAGTGTGCACAAAGTGACCATAGAGAGACAAACCAAACCATATTGTGTTATTGCAGCTACCTGTTGTTACGTAGTATTGTTGCATTACAGCCATTTGTAAGCTATTTTTTTTCTCATACAATATACAAAAAAATTTTCTCTCCATATCTAAAAATAATGAAGTAATTAACATCCTATTAATTAACTGCACACCATTAATGTTCAAAATTAAAAACATAATACAAACAAATAAGTGTTTCTTCTGAAAAATATTACCTTGTGTTAGTTAGGACTCCATAAAAGACAAAACCTACATTTTACGTTTTTAGAAAGGTGGGGGTGAGGGGGGATGTTTCGACATACTCTCCTTTCCTTCCGAAAGGATAGAAAACACCATTTTCTCTTTCTATGCAAAACTTCCTTTTCTCCCGAAACTGGTCCGGAAGCCGACAGCAGCCGTTCAGAATGAAGTTTCTCGGATGAATATTCCATGGGACAGATGAAAAGGGATGGAAAGAGCAGACGGTATTTTGCGGAGCCTCCCCCTTATTGGAGTGGAGGGAAATCTTGGGAGCTTGACACATACACCTCTGTAGGTGCTGGCAAGCCCGAAGAGAAATTCTCAGCGGAATGTATAAATATGCAGATGAAAATGTTTCGGGAATTAAGTAGACCATTCCTCAACAATGAGTTTATTTTTCAATATACTCAAAGGAAAATGGAGATACAAGGTTGGAGATTTTCTTATCTCAGGAAGTTGGTGATGTGGATGGAATTTTATTTTTAGAATATGCGTAATTCTAGTTTAGATATTTTGCAACTCTTATTTCAGTTGATATTGATATGGAGATTTATGAATTCCCTTTTTGTTTTTCCTGAGGTTACTGGAGTAATAAAAATAATAAATTTGTGATTTTGTTTTCAAAGAATCTAAGGAAACAATTCGACATAAGGTTGAATTTTCAATTTCTGAGTTATGAATTTTTAAGAAATATTTCAATATTCTTCGCATTGTTTCCTGCATATTTTGTGGTCTATGATATTCTTTCTTCATCATATCATCAGTCTATTGCACATTAAAGACGAATTTAAATTTAAGTCAATATTCTTTCAAAATTTTGATATTTTTATTTCTTTTTTATTTCATAACTGCCATATTTTTATGCATTTCGCATTATTTTTCAAATCATCTACATGTTGGTGGGAAAAAACACATTTCATTTACTCACTGAAATGTGGCAAAAAAGGAATTTGCACACCTTAGGGTATGATTAGCATCTTAGTATTCTTATAGGGCTCTTTCTAGACATTTTAATTTATCATATTTTTTTGTATTTGACGTTAGATTTTAATGAATAATTAAATTTAAATAACAGCTTTTTTTCTGTCCATAAAGGGCATTTTCTTCATAAAATAGTATAAAAATGGTTTGTTTCCTGTTAATAAAATTATAAAGAACACGATATTTCTTAATTCTTCAACTACTGTATTTATCCATTTTCAAATTCATTTGCTTTTTATATTTATCATAGGAAAATACAACTACTAACGGTTATAGTTATTTTTTTAAATAAAAACCGCATGCTCAATAAAATAAATCATTTGTGAGTCACTATTAACTTGATTGAAACGTTTTTATGTATTAAAATAAAAGAAACGTAGTAAATACAATTAGAGGAATTTTTAATAGGATTCATTAAAAATAAAATAAATTCTTAAATGCTTACTTAAAATTTTAGCAAGATGATTTCTTTTTCTGTTATAAAAGTCTTAATATAAATAAATAACTCCCTGGAACTACAGCCCATGCTATGTAAAGGCCGTCCACCTACTGGCAGATTCGAAACAGAATTTGTTTCTTTTTACAGGATAGGGTTGTCAGCTCTACGTTCAACTTTCTACAGTCATATTGGACTGAGGGCTTGATGGCCGAGTGGCTAGCGCTCTGGCGCTCGGTACCACAGATTTCGGGGTTCGAGTTCCGGCTGTGTCATGGATGTTTGTAGTGGTTCGAGCCTTAGGTCCCATTCTCATATAACCGTTGAGCGTCACAGAGCACAATCTGCCTTCTTTTCACCCACATCATTCCCAAACTGTAAAGGGGCAACTCAGCTCTTTACAAAGTGGTGTGGTGTGGTGTGGTGTAGTGTAGTAGTACTCATATTGGAATGGGACAAACGTTTTAGAGTGGATTCCAATCCACTACAAGTATCCATACCACTGCCGGGACTCAACCCCGAGGCCTGCGGCACCGGACGCCAGAGAGCTGTTCAGTCGTCCATCAGGCCTGTTTAATGTAGATAGCTATATTTTTTTCTCTCAACAATTATTTGAAACAACTGCTTCAAATATTAAATACACTTTTTAGGAATCAAGATATATTTCTGAAAAATAATAATAACAACTTAGTAACCAGAACTGAAAAGCGAGAAACATTTATTTTGCATTTTTTTAATGTAACAACATAGATGGGAGAGAAAAAGGGTTAGAACTTGCGACAGAAATTGGAAACATTCTCCCGCTCCACCCTACCACCCTATCCGAGAGAGAGGAAGCAAAACAAACGATTCTTCTTTCTGCGGAGAACTTGCATCTCCTGGAGCGTGGAAGTCGACAGCTGCCATTTAGAACGAAGTTTCTCGGCTGAATATTCCTCGGGATGAAGGAGTTGGTGGTGATATTTTTTGGCCAAGCCCTTCCTTATTAGAGCGGGAGGAATCTCGGATCTTTACACAGAAACCTCTTCGGGCGCTGACAAGGCCCCGAAGAAGAATTCGCAACAAAATGTGTAAATATGCAGATGAAATACTTCGTGAATTAAGTAGGTCATTCTTGAACAATGAGGTTATTTTTCAAAGAAACCCGCATAAAAGATAAAGGGAGGCACGAAAGATATTTTCTTTTCTTCAAGGTGGAGTGCCTATGGGAGTGAAGGTATTTCTTAAGCAATTTACAATTCTAATTTGGCTTTTTACAATGCTTATTTTTGATTTATAAACAATCTTTTAAAGAATAATAATTTCCAATCTCGCTGTTATTATCCTGATTAGTTATTTAAAATTTCTATTTTGGGATAATGATAATTGTCAATCATGATTTACTCAAAAGCATGAGGTTGCTTATGGTTAGTTACATACTACTGTCACCAAAAAGTAAGACAATTATTTTTTTTTCCAAAAACTCTTTATTCTTCCACATTTATTTCATGGCCTTTAAAGTAATCCAATCCGGACACAATGCAATTAAGGCAACTATTTCCAATCCTCAATGAATGCTAAAATGTCATCGGCAGAGTTTCGGGATTGATTGCCAGCAGTCGCACGGTGTGAATACGGTGGTTGTGGAACGATATGAGTTTCATTTTGACGAAAAAATCACGAAGAATCAATGTAGTGTGAGCTGGCGCATGCAGTGTTTTCGGTACCAATCGAGATTTGACACGTTTGAGGCCCAATATTGAATTTTTGAAATTCATCCCCTGAAATTATTCCCTGATCATTTTGAAATTCCAACATCATCAGCAAGGTCTCTAATTGTAAATGAACGATTTGCAAACACCAACTCTTTAGTTTTTGGACGTGAGCTTCGTCGGTTTAGGTTGATGGTCGGCCAGAGGGCTGTTGGTCTTCAACGCGTTCTCTGTCTTCTTTAAATTGTTCATATTTATAAACATTTCTTTCCGATATAAAGAATGCTCCCCGAATGCCTTCTGCAACATTCTATATTTTTTCTGGACACGAATATTCATTCCGCAAACAATATTTAATGCAAGTTCTTTGCTCAATTAATTCAGACATTTCCAAAATCGCCGGAATCAGTTTTAGCGTCTCACAAAGCCAAGCGTAACTCAAACACCAATTAATATTCAGACGACAAATTCCCCCACAGATGTCAAGGACAGTACCAGAAAAAAATGAAAAAAAAATGAAATTCCATATTCCGGGTTTTTGAAATTGGAAATTGGTCTTACTTTTGAACACAGTAGTAAGAAGTTGAATGATGTTGCGTAAGAACCTACATAAAAATGGAAGGAGACACGAACGATATTTTATTATTTGCAATTCTAATTTTGGTTTTTGCATTACTTATTTCGACTTATAATCAATCTTTTAGATATTAATAATTTCCAATCCCGTTATTCTTATCCTGATTAGTGATTCAAATATTCCATTTTGTGATAATGGTAAGTGTCAGTCATGATTTACTCTAACGCAAGCGATTGCATATGGTTAGTAAGATATTATTATTAAGATTGGCATTTCCTTTTTCTCGTTGGACTCTATTTTGCTCATTCCTGTCTTATAATATTTTGCTTTTGACATCGTCAATTTGCGGATAATATTTATTCAAGTTTTAGTTGTCACTTCCATTCCATTTGCATTCCTCCAAATTCTTTTACTATTGACTGTCTTTGTTCTACTTCTAAATCGGTTTCTTCTTTTCTTAAAAATGTGTCACATCAATTGTTATGCAGGAATGTTAAATTTCAATCTTTTTATTTATATATTCATTTTTTTCAGTAATCTGTTTCTTTTTATTTTACCTTTAAAAGGTGACGCTTTTTACTTAAAATGATATAAAATGGTCGCTTTTTCCCTTTCCTGAAGTCTTTAAAAATTAACATTTAAAATTCTTTTATTATTCATCCAATTCAAACACACACGCTGCACATGAGAGAGATATTTTTATGAATAAAAATATTTCTCAGGGAAAATATTAACTGTATCTCGTGATGCAGAAAAATAAATATTCATTTAGTATATTCCGAATTCGCAAGGAAAAAAAAAGGATGTTTCAATTAAATTTAATAACACAGCCTTTATATCCTTCTTCAAATGAAATAAAATAACAACTGAAAGGTAACGAATTTTATTGCGGGGTTAATTTACAAGTTAAATATTAATAGTTTGCTCTTTTCAATTTATCACTCATGTTTTTTTTAGAAAACTTATGTACCTCTCACTTCTTGTTCAGATTAGTTATTAATATTTTCCCAATCATGATTGTGAACAATTTGCGCAACGAAATGAATCAATGAAGATAAATAAATTTTTGAAATCCATAAAGAATGATGACTAGGACTTACGTTTCATTTTGAACTGTTGGCTACATATTGTTATTTTGACAGTTTTTTCAATCAATGCTTTGAGGGACAGCTTCAGTTGATTGATAATTTCAATTTATGTTATAGTAATGTTATTGTAGCCTGATTTGCCGAGTGACTAGCGGTCGGGTCCACAAGTTTCGGGCCCGAGTACCAGGGGTACCAAAGATGTTTGTTGTGGTTTAGAATTATCTTTAAATCTTAGGTTCCGGTATAATTTGACTGTTGGACTTAGGTCTGATAACCTTACCCCGTAGAAAGAAAACATCTCCTGTCTCGAAATCTAACAGAAGGCTGACGACCTTCGCCCACCGAGGGTGCGTTGCACCAATGAAGGAGAATTCTTTGAGTTATATCATAATTCTTCATTCATCATCAGCATCAGTCATACATCATCGAGTAGCTAGCTTTCTGTCGCTCGGTACCACAGGTTTTCGGATTCGAGTCCCGGTGGTGCCATGGATGTTTGTAGTGGTTCGGAATCCACTTTAAGCCGTAGGTCCCGATCTCATGTGACAGTAGGACCGTCACAGAGTACAATCTAAACTGTAAAGGGGCAACTCAGGTCTAGGCACAGCGATGTGGAGTGGTGTAGTAGTAGTAGCAGTCATTCATCATTCTTTGAATAATAATTTATCATTTCAATTTGAAATTTGTATTGCCACTAAATATGAATTTGCCGTTATTATTTTTTGTTTCTTGTTCTTTCCTTAATCATATCTGCTTACCCATTTTAAAGTCATTTTTCTCCATACTGTTTTATCGGTTGTTACATAGAACTATTGAGCTGAGGTAATTTGAAAGCTATACCATGCAGTATACAAACATGTGCACTATTAATGTTCAAAATTAAATACATATCACATGAAATAAGTGTTTCTTCGGAAATATATTCCCTCATGTTAGTTAAGACGTCAGAAAAGACGACACCTTCATTTTAAGTTTTTAAAAGGTGGAGGCGAGGGGGAATGTTTCAACGTACTTTCTTCCCTTTCCGAAAGGATAGAAAACACCATTTTCTCTTTCTATGGAAAACTTCCTTTTCTCCCGAAACTGGTCCGGAAGCCGACAGCAGCCGTTCAGACTTCATTCTGAACGATATTTCTCAGATGAATATTCCACAGGACAGATGAAAAGGGGTGGAAAAGAGCAGACGATATTTTTGTGGGAGCCTCTCCTTATTGGAGTGGGGGGTAATCTTGGAGGAGCTTGACACATACACCTCTGTAGGTGCTGGTAAGCCCGAAGAGAAATTCTCAGAGGAATGTATAAATATGCAGATGAAATGTTTCGGGAATTAGGTAGTATACCATTCCTCAACAATGAGTTTATTTTTCAATAGACTCCAGGGAAAATGGAGATGCACGGATGGAGTTTTTCTTATATCAGCAAGCTGGTGATGTGGATGGGATTTTATTTTTTTAGAATATGCGTAATTCTGGTTTAGATATTTTGCAATTCTTATTTCAGTTGATATTGCTTCTTATGGAGATTTATGAATTCCGTTGTTTTTCTTGAGGTTACTGGAGTAATAGAAATAATAAATTTATGATTTTGTTTTCCAAGAATCAAAGCAAACAATTCGACATACGGTTGAATTTTCAATTTCAGAGTTATGAATTTTAAGATATTTCAATGTTCTTCGTATTGTTTCCTGCATATTTTGTAGTCTATGATATTCTTTCTTCATCACATTGTCAGTCTGTAGGACATTAAAGAAGAATTTAAGTTTAGGGTCAATATTTCTCTTAATATTGGTATTTTTTATTTGAAAACTCCCATATTCTTCTGTATTTCGTAGTTTTTTCCAAATCATCTATATGTTGGTAGAAAAAAAAAATATCATTTACATTTTGCTCAACAAAACATGGCAAAAAAGCAATTTGCCCACCTTAAGGTATGATTAGCATCTTAGTATTCTTATTGGGCTCTTTCTAAACATTTTTATTTTATCATACTTTTGTATTTGACATCATATTTTAATAAATAATGTTCTTTACTTTTGGTTTTCACAATTTTCAATATAAGTACTATATTTACATTTATATTGTGATTTCTACAGTAAAAGAAGATTTACTTTTGTTCTATTTCGATTTTATTCTTTCTCCTTTATTAATTTTCTTTATTCTGAAATCTAATCGTTTTTTATTTTATTATTACTATTCATGAATGGGATATTGTAATCACTAATTATATAAAAATATAAAGCCTCATAACTTTTAAATGTTTTATATATTTTACGATTAAATAATAGTTAAATTTTTGTTATGCAAAATTCCTGCTATTTACACATCCTGATGTTAATGGATAAAATAACGTATTAATTAGCTTGTTTTATTAATAAAATTTCTTATTTATTTAGAATCAAATAGGAATTCGGTATTGTTATTTAAATTGTAAGTTACATATTTTGTGATTTTGATTTAGGGCCAAATTTGATTTGTTGGCAACCGTCATACTACAAGTGTTTATCATTTAACTGTGGTCATTGCGTTTTCTTATACAGTACAAAATATTCATTGCCACAGACTTACAAATAGGTTCGTTCATTCGTCTTGTTGGAGCATCTGCAACTACAATTGTTTAGTGGATGTTTCTCGATATACGGCATCGAAATAATGATTGAATACCTCCTATAAAAATAAAAACAAACCTCGAAAAAGAAAAAGATGAGCGAAAGAGACCGTCGGAATTTGAAGCCAATTGTGACACCAAAAAAAGAAGACAACAATAACCAAAATAGCCAGCATCTGTGTTTCCATATCAGTTATTGAAGGGAACTTAGAAGAAAAGATATTTTAGAAGAATGATTTTGCCAAAGCCACTTCTGATTGATTTGAATGCAAAAAGTCGTCTCAATATCCATAGTACCAAGGCTATAATGCCTGGTAGGCTAAATAGCCTAAAAGCCTTGGCTAAAAAGGACATGGTCGATTGAATCATCGATCACATGGATCTCCGCAACAGAACGTCTGGAAAACTCCTAACATCATCTGGATTGTCTTCGTGCAATTGGAAAGCATCAATGTCGTTTTGTTACGGTTTGGGCAGTGATCTCGTGTTTTTGCAAGAGTTTTGGTCATAATAAAAGGTCTAAATCACTACACTACAGTATCACTAAATCGCTGATCTGTTTTTCGTTGATCTAGATCAGGGGTCTCCAAACTTTTCAGCCTTAGGGCCATACTGTTTACTCAGTAAGTACCAAGGGCTAAAACAGTTTTAGTTTTTCTGCCATTATCTATAATTTCTAGACTATTCCGTTCCAAGGGAGTTTTCAGGATAAAAATCATATGTTTGATTCAGGATATATACATTCCAAACATCGATATACATACATATGCGATACTCTTTACCCCAACATAACTACCGAGGGTAACCACGGGATGTTCACTAGTTTACAATGTTAGCTGGATTCATTTCAATTATTTGTTAGTTGTTATGCTTAAGTTAAATTTTCTGCGTATTATGCTTGTCATTAAGCTTTACCTAGCAAGTAAATAAACCCGAGCTATTATCATTCTGTGTTTTTTTAATCCAACTTATTACAGCAACAATAAACTATTTGCTGTCGCGGGCCGGATTGATGGCACTGGCGGGCCAGATTTGGACCGCGGGCCGTAGTTTGAGACCCTGATCTAGATGATTATTATAGATGTAGCCCCCTGATGTAGCCCCCTCCCCCTATTAGTTAGAAAGGTGAGATTGGAACATCAGAGGGCCTAACACGGTATCCACGACCAATGTTGAGGGAGAACAGCCCCTTTTGGAAGGACTTTTAGTGTTCATTTTGTATCGTATGGAAAAAAATGTCTTTTTGTGTCGTGTGTCGTATGGTATCATCTAGCTTTCTTCCAGAAAAACTCACATCAAGCAGTCTGATTATCAATGCGAAATTCTTTGCACACATTTTCACAATCACCATTAAGTCTCATCGTTTCTGAAACCAGTGACTACACCAATGCCTCCAATAGATTCGTATCTCAAACCTTCTGTATGCTAGCTGCTCACGTTGTTACTGTGCTACGAGTCTGGCATTTATTGATTAACTGAAAGACGAAGAGAAAAATAAGCCAAAATCTAAAGTGTGATTTACTTTGCTGATAGAAAAAGAATAGAATTTCAACTTCTTACCCCTCACAAAAAAATAAAACTTTGACTGATAAGATTGAATAAAACTCCTATCTCGAAAACGGCCGTTGAATATTTTCCCTAAGCTTTGTATATAAGTAAATAAGCTTCTCACAGATTTAATGTTACTTTCTGTATTGAAGCAGAAGAATTTTAAAAGCTTTGAATATTTTCTGAAAAACTATTCAGAACTAAATAAAAGCATATTTGAATAACAATGGTATAGTATATAATAATGTCGATATTTCAGTCTTTGGTCATTATGTTTTATGCAGCAACATTTTTAAAATATCACGTAACTAGAACCATATAAACAAATTCAGGTTTCTTAACTTATAAAAGTATTGTAACAATCCTTTATTTATACTAACATATTCAGGAAAATACATCAATACACAATCAATAACACTTTCTTGTAGTGAAGATTAAACATAGAACGAAGTTGAAAATTATTTATAAACCATTAATAGAAAATTATGTAAACTTTCATTTAATAAGACGAAATTGTTTCAACTGATATTCTGCTGTAAGTTCGGTTTTCATAGTTCATTAAACTATCTGAAATCATAACTAATTTCAATCATTAATTTGTTTAACAAAAAATTAAATGTTCCTTTTTTTTATAGTGAAAAAAATATCGTGAGTGTAAAATATTTACAATGTATTGATTAAATAATTCTTTTATTCCCATTAAACAAAAGATCAAAATAAAAATTAATAACTTAGCCATATGATCGTTGGAAATTCTTTAATTGAACTAAAAATATTTTAGTGATAGCAAAAATAAACTTCATTTTGATAAAAAAAAAAAAAAAGTGTAAATAAAGAAACCCCATTTTATTTCAACATCCAAATCTATTTATTGAATGAGAAAAAAAAAATATCGCTTCGAGGTTTTTTCGAATATGTGGGAATGTTACTTGATCCTTGATTTTTTATTTTTTGATCATTTTTCACACTTTAAAATAACCTCTCACAAGAATCAGACCACTAAAAAGATGAAGAACAAAAAACAAAATCGAACTTCGATACTCACAATAAAAATATATAAAATGGAAAATACGAAATGGGTAATTGAAACATTTTTCTGACATCCCTCTCCTGCCATCGTAATACACAGAGAACTTCTTATCATCAAAGAAGTTCGTAAACGAAAAAACGTGTCAGCAAAAAAATAAAACAAATTCTAAAAAAGCACCTACTAATGAACGGTGCAGATGATTTTCTTTCTTTATTATTATTTTTTTCCAAAGTATTTTTTTAATTTTTGTGCCATGCATTTTTTTTTTACTCCCTACAGCATTCGATCGAAGAGCATGCGCTTTTAATTAAAGGCGACGAATTCTGGCTCAAGCATCTGCTATGGAGTTTTCTTTTCAATAAAAAGTGAAAAGAAAAATAATAAAAAAAAAAAACGAACTCACTCAGCAAAAAAATCGCCTTTCCACGAGAAATCCTTGCGAGAGTTATTTTTATTATTATTAATTCTTTTTTTTTTTGTTATTTTTAATATTTTTTTTTTTTTTTTTTGCCGTTGGGAACTCAAAATATATTATGAAGCAGCATAGAGATTTGTGATTCTTGATTGCAAACATTTTGTAGCTCGACAGACGCAACTCGCAGACGATACACGAAATAGTGATTTATTTGCATGGGTGGCAACACTGGAGGAAAAAGAATATTAACAATAAAAAAAATCGGAATGTCAGCTATTAGCTTCATTTGAAAAAGGCAACTCGGCGATTTTTGGTAAACATATTTCTTTTCCGGTATGGGTAAATAAAGTTTGTTTTTTTCCTTTCTAAGCTAAAAAAAAGTATTTGCTTCTACTTTCGGAAAATTAAATGAGTTTTTATTAAAATGCAAGAATGCAAATTTTTTAATTTGCACTTCTTTTGAAAGCAGAAAATAAAAATTCCGGGATGATTACTTAACGGTTGAACCGATAAAGTTGTATAATGGAATTTTTCGCTCATATAATTAAAGAACTCTGACAAATGGTTGAAATGTTTATTGCATTTCATGTTAAAAAAATTCTTTTGATGTATAATTTAATCAAACCATGCAGCTAGGAAAGACATTTAAATCATAAGGACATTTAATATTTCAATTTAAATAAATGTGATTCTCATTATTCCAGCAATATTTTTCTAAATTCCTTTCTCAAAGTCCCTCAATAAATAATTGATAAAATTTTCTTTGATCTTTGAATTCTCTTTACACTTTTTTGATAAAAAATATTTAAATAAAATTCTAAGCAGATAAAAATAAACATTTAAAAATATAGAAGTATCTTTAGTTTAGATTTAAAGAATATTTTTGCAGTAATTGTTTTTAAGAACATTTAAATTTTAAACCAAATTCACATCTATTGAAAAGACTTTCCATTAAAAAATAAGATGTCTGAATAAAATACCAAACTTTTGAAAAGATGTTTAATTTGAACAGAATATTCAGCTATAATTTTAATGATGAAAAAAATATTTATTCTTTGTTTTTAATGAAATGCTTTTTATTTATTTATTTCCCTTTTAAAAATTTGTCTAAAACACTGGATTGAAATTTTAACAGATTATTCTGCTATAATTTTAATGATGTTTTTTACTATTTCAAAAAATATTTATTCTTTGTTTTTAATCAAATGCTTTTTATTTATTTAATTATTTATTTATTTATTTCTCTTAAAAATTAGTTTAAAACTCTGGCGTGAAATTTTGAATATTCTGCTCAGAATATTCTGTTATAATTTTAACAATGTTTTTATTATTTCAAAAAAATATTTATTTTTTGTTTTCAATGAAATTCTTTTTAATTTTTTAAAATTCCTTTGAAATTTTTTAATTATATAAAAAAATTTTTAAATAAATGTACTTTATGATTCAAAATCATACCAATCCAGGATCTTTATTTTCTTATATATTTTAGTTGATTACTTTTTAATGTGTTAAATATTTCCATTAACATCCACTGAGGCCAATTTCATAGATTTAAAGAACTACCTTTTTAATTTTGGGAAATAATTGTTCCGATAATAATAAAGATTCACTGTTAACTTTCTTATTTCTTCAAAGACGTTATTTAAAGCTAGTTGAACATAATATACGAAATTATTTCTTTTGTTTGATATGATGTCGAGAATTTTTTAACTAAGAATAAAAAGTAAGATATTACTATGATTCTGATATTAGATATATTTAGACCACTGAAGTTAAAATGTTATTTTAAAATTATTTTTCATGTGAATACGTTTTACTGTTATTTGTTTGAAGGAATATATTTTGATTATAAAGTATGGGAAAATTTTAAATATATATAATATATATATATATCTACAGAGATAATTATTTATGGTAATAAATATAAGTATTTGTTATGTTCCGACTTTTCAGTCAATTTAAAATTTTCTTCATTTATTCATAAACAATATATATAGGTTTGGATAATTATTATTCATTATAAAATCATTTTATTATCATGTTTTATACTCGAAATATTACATTTTTAGGTTCCGTGGCTTAAAGCCATACTCAAAAATATTGCATTTTCAGTTTAGTATATATATTTTTCCATATGGACTAAAATATTAATGAAATAATTATAAACAATATTCATACCTAAATTCTGTAATATAATAATTCCATATATAATGCTACACTGAAAAATTAAATGAAAATAAATGAAGCTTTGGTTTTAAAATGCTTTAATTATTTCTGAAAAAAGATTTACAAAAAGACTTTCAGTCAATTTAATATTTTCATCATTCCTCTAATTATCGTTCCAAATAAATACAAGTCTCAAAACTGAAAAAAATTTTACATCATTGAAAATTTCTACAACCTTAGAATATTACATTAATAATCCAATAAAAAAAAATTCCATGACGATTTCACTTATCGTGGAGGAATTTCTAAGAAGCTTCAATTCAAAAAACAATTTAATGACAATAAAAAATATCCATGGTATCTTTTATTGCATGAAATTAAAAACACTTCTAGAAAGTATTCGGACAAAATCTTGCGATCTCGAGAAAATATTTTCCAGTTTTGCCTCTTTAAACTAACATTTAATCTATTTTAACATAGTTATTACACTACTCAATGACAATACGCACAGGTTAACAGGCAAAAGATAAAAAAATATGAACTTCTAGTCACGTGCATTGCAACCCCTGTTTTTAGAAATGAAAAAAAAAAGCAATGATGATTATGTGATAGCCTAACATGGCAAATGACATGGCACGTCGTCATCTGCCTACTGGCAAATTTTGAAACAGGAGATATTCTTCTTATTAGGGGTAAAGTTGTCAGCCCTATGCCCAACAGTCATATTAGACTGGAACCTGCAGCTTAAAGTGGATTCCGAACCACTACAAAAGTATAAATGGCACCGCTTTGAACTCGAACCCAAACCCTGTGGTATCGAGGGCCAGAGCGCTAGTCACATGGACATCAGGCCCCTCCTTTCTTAAAGTTTTCCAAATTATCTATGACTGACAAGTAAATAAGAGTAAATTATATCAAGTATTATTTAACATTCGCGACGTACTATAGTTAAAAGCCATGGTTTAAATTAATAGTTATAATTACAGATTTCTTCGTATAATGTGCATGTTCCAGCTTGTGAAACCATTTCAAATATAGCGCTCATCAAATATAATGCTTTTCCTTATTGTCAACTGATAAATTTTTGTATATGGATCAATTCTATTTTTTACAATATTCGATTTTCTTTTCAGCCCCCGACTTTGTTTAGAACGCTTTGATAGATGACCCCTTCTCAAGACAAGGACAGAGCACACCCATTATATTCGAAAACGATTTTCAGCAGGGGTTGCGTGTGAAATATCATTTTTTTCACCCCACCATTGTTCACGGCCATTATATGTATCGAATGATGAAAATCCCTTTTTTTATATATATATAAATATAGCTGAAAGGCATGTTTGGGAGAGCTGTAAATCTATTGCTGTTCTTTCTATCCCTCTCCCCTCTCTCTCTATTTTATATTTTATTTACTTTTGAAACAATTTTTTTCATATAAATATAGCAGAAAATAAATAAAAGTATACTGTTTTTTAGCTATTGATAATGCTATTTTTTTCAGTATTTTTTTTTGTGTGTTGTTTTGAAAGAAAACTTTTTGGCGCACTTTTGTGATTTTTGTCTTTTTTTTTTTTGCCTCTTTTTGCTCCTGCTCTTTTGGTGTGGCAGACGTGAATATGGTCTCGAGCCCAAACCGCACCAGGTGAACAGGAAACGATCTCTCTTCAGCCCTGCCACGTGAGTATCACCCTCATTTTTCTTGATTTTTTTAAAACTCCCTTTTCTTTTTAACTTTAACCGCGGTTCATGCTATAAAATATCATTTCGATTTCACTATTTTGCTCATTGTACCATAATGCCAAGAAAAATGCCATCGTACTACTGTGCCCAAAAGTAAGACCAATTATTTTTTTTTCAAAAACTCTTAATTTATTCTTCCAAATTTGTTTCATCGCCTTCAAAGTATTCCCCTTTGGGCACAATGCACGTATGCAATTTTTTTTTCCATGCTCAATGTATGCTAATCAATGCAGTGTGAGCTGGCGCATTTAGTGTTTTCGGTACCAATCGAGTTTTGATGCGTTTGAGGCCCAAAATGGAATTGTTCGATCTTTTTTAATTCCAACATCGTCAGCAAGGTCTCTAATTGTAAATAGATGGTTTGCAAGCCCCAAATCTTCAATTTTTTGGACGTGAGCTTTGTCGGTTGTGGTTGATGGTCGGCCAGAGGGTTCTTCGTCTTCAACGCGTTCTCTGCCTTCTTTAAACTGTTTATACCACTTCTAAACATTTCTTTCCGATACAGGAATGCTCACTGAATGCCTTCTGTAACATTCTATACGTTTCCACGAACAAAATTTAATGCAAGTTCTTTGCTCAATTAATTTAGACATTTTAGAAATCGCCGAAATCAGTTTTAGCATCTCACAAAGCCAATCGTAACTCAAACGCTAATGAATATTTTGACGTCAAATTTCACACAGATGTCAAGGACAGTGCCAGTAATTTAAAAAAAGAAAAACAAATTAAAATTCCGTTAGCTCCGGGAATTTTAAATTGAAAATTGGTCTTACTTTAGTACTTGGTCTTACACAGTAGTATAAAATATCAACATTATATTTTTTAATTGTCACAAGGTTTTCAATCAACTATTATTAAACATTTTTGGTTCTCTATCTTTTCAATATCATATAATTTTACTATTCTGAAAAAAAACATTATATGTAATTATATGTAAAATTAATAATTTATTTCTGAGTAATTTCTGAAAAAGAAAATGTTTCTCTGAAAGAGAAATTATTTTGGCTTTTGAAGGAAAAGTTTTGAAATTTAATTATATTATTAATTTTTCCTTGATATAATTCATTTTAAAATTAAGAATTTCATAATTGAATAGAAGTTGATATTTCTTCCATTAAAAAAAATTTCGAAAGGCTTTATTGGAATTTCTTTTATTACAGTGTATAATCAGTTTTTATATTAACTTTTAATTCATGCATTGTCTGGACCATCCCTTGGAAGAGGATTTATATTATAATCAACATAGCCAATATTATTCGGAAACATCACGATATTTGATTCCCTCGAAGTCTTTAAAGGATACAGCAACAACAACATTAACTTAATTTATTAACGACGTTTTTGGTTTTATTTAAAAAAATTTTATTTAAAATTGTACGTTACTTAATGTTTTTCTACTATATTGTTACTATACAATAAATATTACATCGACTAATCGTATATTATTTTTATATTTTTATTTAACCTACTATCATACAAAACAAAAGACTCAAAATTAATTCAGAACAATTTTTTATGCATTTATAGCAAAAGATAAATCTCAGAGGTTTACCTACACTACTGTTTCAGGTTCCTTAGTTAGATAGGTCAGTTCCCACAGAAGTCTTGCCTCTAGAAATTCAAAATTAAATGTATCGAATACGCAGACAAATAAGGAAATAAGTTCATTGTTAGCAGGTTTCTTAATCTTGATATTTTTAAATTTGCAGTATGAATCAAAGTTAAATATTACATTCATTACATACCTCTGATTATTCAGAGTTCCATTGCTAAACTTCTTAATGTTAACAGGCAGTAGCTTCAAGTATGGTTGAATGGAACTTGAAAAAATTGACTCTGATGAAATGATGAAAATCTCTTCTTATGAAATACCCATCTATTCATACTAGCTGCATTATAGAGATATGAATTCTATTGTGTGCAGACTTATTCGGTAAAAATGAGCATTATTGAAGTCCTGATAACGCAAGCATAAGGACTTAAATGAAACTTTCTAGGCATTTTGCTATAGAGAGTGCATTGCAGAATAAATATTATTTACATGAGGATTTTACATTATGCAGCTAAACTTATTAGGACTATAACTGATTTTATTATTATTACAAAAGGAGTTTTACTGTGTATGATATAATAGTTATTTATCAGGATTATCTATAGTGACTTACAATATCCAACTAAGTTCAAGCCAGGGGACAAAATTATATTGTTATTGTTATAACTTTATTCATGTGTTCTTAAGAATAAAAAAACGATTGAATTAATTGTAATTTTTAAAATAAACTCATAAAATATTTTCAACACATTAATAGTTTATTACAACTTATAATATATTTATATATTAATAATATACATATTATTTGTAACATCTTATTTATGTTTATTTATTTTTAATATTAGATATTCTAAATGTTATTCATAACTTAAGATTTATTAATTTCATACATATTTTGAATGCTATATGAATTATTAAAATTTCTATTCAGTAAAATACGCCTGTTGAAAAAATTATTTTTATTCTGTCTGTAATTTCCTAAAAATTATTCATAACTGAAAATTTATTCATTTGATACATATTTTGAAAGCTATATGAATTATTAAAATTTCTGTTTAGTAAAATACGTCTATTGAAGAGTACAATAGAAACCAGACAACTTTACGAAATAATTCTCATTATCAAAATTTTGTAAAAGATTATTTTACGTAAGTTAACTCATTTAGTTTGCACAAACTTCTAAATGTTTGATATAGCATATTACAATTAAATCCATTCAAATTGTTATACCTCAATAGTTGCAATTTACATGAAAAATATATTTTTCAAAAAAAAAAATTAATAAGATTATTGGAATGACTTAATTTCATTAAAGTTTAATTTTTAATTTTTTATTCCGCATACTTTACAAAGGAATAAAAAATTATTGAGCTCCGATTTTCTAGTATAAAAAATTTTATAATTTAATATTTAGATAAAGAACATTATATGGCTATATAATGGGATATGACTATTTGAATATAACAGCAATTTTGTGTTAATTTGTATATTTTTCTAAGTTAAAAAATCAAATTTTCAGAAAGAGTTTTTATGTATAAAGAAAACAACATGCTCTTTTTAAACATTTACTTTGATATTTATTGTTGAGTAAAACGTATATCATAGACAAGAAACAATACATAATACGTTTTACTTTGATAACATTTTATTTTTTTATATATTATTCAAAAACATAGGCACTTTATTATTTTATACATGGTACTTTATTATTAAACATAAGATTATTCTACTAATGTTGGATTACGTCTACAGAATAATCTCAATTTTATTTATTGCAATATAATATTTGGTTATTGAATATTTAATACACTTAAATGTCATTTAAGTGTCTCGATCGTTTTCGCCGTGATTTTCGATTTTCTTCAACTTTTATGTGGAAACTTCTAGTAATCTCTATTCCATGCAAATGATGAGTAAAATATATTGAATACATATATGTATGATATATTTCTTTTGCTTACAATTTTGTTTATTTACATGTTTCATTTAATATCATTCATTTCAAAATGTTTTTCACTGTCAAAGCCAGTCTTGCCTGCTTACGAATTATTCATCTTGCATTCTTTGATTAGGATTACATATACAGCTGGCTCTTAAGGTGGCCATACCATCCCTCCGTCAAGAAATATAAAATGATAAACTTTACGAAGTCAAAAAGGGATATCACTATTTTTCAATATCGTCTCTCTTGTCAATGACGCTCATGTCAGTTGCTGAAAAATATTGGCTACTTCTTTTGAGACAAATACACATTTTGAAAATATCGTGACCATTTCACTATTATGTAATGCTTTTATTCTTTACAAATTCTGTACATATATATATTATAAATTATTTAGTGTACATGTTCGGAAATTAAAGTTTGATCCATTATATTAATTAATTCTGTGTATATATGTTGTCGGTCATTCCTTTAAAAATTACAGTTGTAAGAAATTCATAAACTCAGTAAGCGAATAGAGGTCAATAATAATTTTCACTGTGTAAAGCCATTGAAATAAATTAAATTGTCACAAAGGTTGTATATTATTTTGAAAAGAGTACAATTTGAGTATTCTTCTTCAGTTAATTAGTATTCTTCTAGTACCAAACCTTTTTCTATTCGTATCCTTAAGTGGCAATGATCCAATTATATATTTTAAAAGACCATACAAATTTAATCGTTTTAAACTTTTAATCGGATCAGTTAACAATTGAATTAATAAACCCAGATTAAAATGAATTAGTTTTAAAAAGTAATTTAATTAAATGAGATCTAAAGATAATTTCCATAGCGTTTAACCTAATGACCTAATTTTAAATTACTAAAAGAAAGTTAAAAATTTATACTTTAACTTCATTTAAAGCACCATTCCTTTTAAAATATTAAATTAAATAACCACAAATTTATCTTTTTATCCACTTCTCACTTGAATGAAATATTCTTTTTTTTATATGAATAAAATATTCGATTATTTTTATTTATACGATATTTATGTACATAAATTTTTAATTTTGATTGTGTTTAACCTGTCACGATTCTCATTTTAAAATAAAAAGGGAAATAAAGATGAAAAATTCCGAAAATGAATACAAAATAACTGCTCACTGTAACCACGCTAAAAAAAGTTACTCCATAAAATGTATTGAATGAATTAAATTAGAATTGATTCTAGTATAAATGTCAATGGGCCAATAATTGTAGTAAGGAATTATCTTGTCAGTTTAATTCAATACATGTAAAAATTGCATAATTCATGAGAGTTTTTATTGGAAGCCTCTTACATTATATTTTTATTCATTCGTCTGTTTTTTTTTTATTTTAAAATAAGTATTTCTGTCATTTAAGGAAAGACAGACGTTACTGATTTTTACATACACGAACAACATGATTTTTTAAAGCATTGTAATACGTGTATAATGTTGCTGCCTATCTACTTCATTCTAATTCAATTGTTGGCTAATAAGAAATTAGCACCTTTTTTGGCTAATTTGGATTATTTCTCGTAAGTTTGATAGGAAATATATATATAAATTCGTTATTACTATGAATATATATATATAAATCCATTAATAATGTAAAATACATAAATATCACAATTGTGTAGTAGTTTTTCTTTTTCAAAATGGCATCATTCCATTGCTTTTGTTTAATTTTTTTAGTGTGGAAGATTCATTTATTCTGTGTAGTTAATTACCATATGGTCAGTATAAATTCATTTAATTTTTTTTTTTTTTTTAGACAAATTACATGAAAAGAAGTCCCGATTATTTTTTACTTATTTATCATGATGAATATATTATATTTTACATTTTTACATGAAACGAGAAATATATTCCTTTTCTGTTAACTATGCAGTTTCAAGCATACTTATTCTAAAAATAATTTTTAACTCAAGTAAACACTTATAAAATGCACTAATTTATTTTTTATAAAATCAATATTTTAAGTGTGTCATAAATATGTTAGAATATTCTATGAAATAAGTTAAATTCCAATTATTATCAATCTTTTGGTTTTTTAAAAATATTAAATATAATTTTTTGAGTTTTTTTATTAAATGTTCTATATTTTTTAAGGAGATTGGTTTGGTAGATTGTTTAGACAAGGGTTATATGAAATACTTTCTTTTTAAATTTTTCACTAAGTATTATGAATGAATAATGATAACCAACGAAGTTAAAAATAATAATATAACATTAAGATAAAAGTAAAAATTAAAAGTGATTAAATAAATTAAGAAATATATATAAATTAAATAAAATTAAAAATATATATACAAATTAAATAAAATTAAAAATATATATATTAATTAAATAAAGTTAAAAATATATATATATAAGTTTAAAAAAATACATTTACAATATAGGCTACTAAATGTTTGGCTAAATTTTGCCTAACCAATGGCTAAACGATTTTTCGACTCATCTGGTGACCTGAAGTTTTAAATGAAGAATGAAGTTATTTAATTTATTTGTTTGCTTGCATATATTAATCTTATATCTACAAATACAGAATATCCTTGAATGCATGTACTTTAACAAATAGATTTTATGGATATACAGGGCTTGACAATTTTTATATTTTTCACAAATGCAACGAATTTTTCATCATCATTCAATCATTTTCATTTCAATCATTTTTATGACACCATGAAGGAATTTTAAGCTATTTTTTGTTAAAGCCACCGCTTTTTTATGTACTCCAACTTTATCAAATTGCAAAACAATTTTTTTAAGTAAAATAAAATAGATCAATGACACATTTTTTTTTTAATTTTTAAAGCTTTTTATGGCATACAATTCAAATATTCAGAATTCATTTTTAATTGAGATAAATTTAGTTTTAAAAAGAAACATACAGATTATCATAGCACTGTAAAGGATAATCACAACAATATATCATCTGCCAATTTTTTCAGAAATAGAAAAAATGTTCTCCAAAATATAAGTTCCATAAATTTAACGTAAGCAAGTTAAGTAAGTCAGTTTTCCAATATGATATTTAAATGGCCAAATCATATTAACGCCATACTGGAAAATTTGTTAAGTTCATTTCTTTGAAACATTCAAGAAAACGCGCCTCACTTTTAAAAATCACAAGCAGCTAGAACCCTGTTATTAAACACATAAATCTTAAAAACTATTATTTTTCCATAATTTAGTCAAAAACTAAATTAAATAAAATCATCCGAAATTTAGATTCAGCTAACTTTCTGAACACGCAAACTTTGTTAATAGAATACTGGGCGATTTATTGGAACACTCAAGAAAATTCATCGCAATTTTAAAAATTCTTGAATAACTAAATTCATGTTATTAAACACATAAATCTGGGAAACTTTATTTCTACTAATACGAAAACTTCGGATATCTTTAAAAACTTAAAGTAATGTATAATAGCAAGCAATCATCTATTATTTTTTTCGTAAGTAGTTCGAAATATAAATTGATTAAATGAATATTTTTCGAAATTTATATTCAATAAACTTAAATAATATATTTCCTTTAGTTTAATGTTATGTTTGCAATTTCGCAGACGTTAAGTCCTATTAATCGAATATTGGAACATTTTAAAGTTTATTGCTTGGAACATTCAAGAAAGTTGGTTCGTATCCTTTATTAAAAATCACTATTAACTAAAATTTTGCTATTTGACGCAAACCAGCTTCATTTCCACTGATATGGAAACTTATAACTGGAAATTTCAGAAGCCAGTGAGCAATTACAGTATTTCGAACAGCACCTATTAGTCAAAGATTCCTGATGTTATTTTAATTATTTCATGTCGTTCCCTTTTAAAAGCCATTCTGAATATTTTCCCCGAAACCTGGTGGGCGATTAAACAGTTCGCTTAAGAGAATATTTACTTTTCAGCTCAATTCCCCGATGAAGGGATTTAGTTGGAAGTAAAATCCCTTTTCCTTCGATTTCGTGATTAACTTTTCTCCATTCAATGAGTAGCTTCGCTTGCGTGCGTGCGAGTCAGTGTTTAGAATTTAAGAAAGAAATTGCTTCGAGAATATTTTACATTTCCATTGAAAACTGGCAATAGGGTGGAAATGTTTCCAAAACCAAAGGATTACAATAAAGGCTTTCGTGGATAAGTAAAGTGCTTTAGACTTTCTAGAATTTATGAAGTTGTTATCGATATTTCTTCAATACAAATATAATTAAAACGAGATATCCTTATCCAGAATGTTGATAGTTTTAACTGAATTAAATATATATAACACTTTGTAAGCAATATATATAGGTATATTTTTAAAATTATTGTTTATATTTTAGCAAATCTTAAAATCTTTTTATTTTTCACAAAATCAGCAAATGTTTCATAAATCATTTTTATGGCATCACTTGTTAAAGCCACAACTTTTACACAGTCCAACTTTATCAAATCACAAAACAATAATTTCTGTGAAATAGATTTGTGATAAAAAGTAAATAAAATATGACCATTTATTATGCATCTCACCTTATTTGTTTTAATTTTTGAGGGGTTTCTTTTATAACAAACAATTATATTCAGAATTCCTTTTTATTGTAGCAAATTTAATTTTAATAATAAACATGCAGATCAAAACATTAATTGCAAAATATAATCCAATAATTTATCATCAGCCAATTTTTGCAGTAAATGGTTTGAAACACAGAAAAATATTCTCCAAAATGTAAATTCAATAAATTTAACGTAAGCAAATTAAGTAAGTCACTTTTCCAATATGGTATTTTAAATGCGCAAATCATATTAACGTCATAACTGAAAGATTTTTATGTTCATTTCTTTGAAATATCCAAGAAAATGCGTTTCACGTTAAAAATCACGAACAGTTAGAATCTTGTTATTAAACACATAAATCTTAAAAATTATTATTTTTCCATAATTTAATCGAAAACTAATTTAAATAATATCATGCGAAATTTAGATTCAACTAACGTTCTGAACACGCCAACTTTGTTAATAGAATACTAGACGATTTATGAGTTTATTTCTTTGGAAAAGTCAAGAAAATTCATTGCAATTTTAAAAATAATTATAACTAAGTTCATGTTATTAAACATATAAATCTTGAAAACTATTTCTACTAATACGAAAACTTTGGATATCTTTAAGAACTTAAAGAAATGTATAATTACAAGCATTCATCTATTATTTTGTTCGTAAGTAGCTCGAAAAATAAATTGATTAAATAGATATTTTTCGAAATTTATATTCAATAAACTTAATAATATATTACCTTTAGTTTAATGCTATGTTTGCAGTTTTGCAGACTTAAGTCCTATTAATCGAATATTGGAACATTTTTAAGTTTATTGCTTGGAACATTCAAGAAAGATCATTCGCATCCTTTATTAAAAATCACTATTAACTAAAATTTTGGTATTAAACACAAACCGGCTTCATTTCTACTGATATGAAAACTTCTAACTGGCAAAAACAGAAGTCAGTGAGCAATTACTGTATTTCGAACAGCACCTATTACTCAAAGATTCCTGATGTTATTTTAATTATTTCATGTCGTTGCCTTTTAAAAGCCATTCTGAATGTTTTCCCCGAAACCTGGTGGGCGATTAAAGCAGTTCTCTTAGAGAATATTTACTTTTCGGCTCCAATTCCCCCGATGAAGGGATTTAGTTGGAAGTAAAATCCCTTTTCCTTCGATTTCGTGATTAACTTTTCCCCATTCAATGAGTACCTTCGCTTGCGTGCGTGCGAGTCAGTGTTTAGATTTAAAGAAAGAAAATTGCTCGAGAATATTTTGGATTTTCATTGAAAACTGGCAATAGGGTGGAAATGTTTCCAAAACCAAAGGATTACAATAGAGGCTTTCGTGGATAAGTAAAGTGCTTCAGACTTTCTAGAATTTATGAAGTCGTTATCGATATTTCTTCAGTGCAAATATAATTAATCCTTGGCCAGAATGTTGATAGCTTTATCTGAATTAAAAATATATAACAATTTGTAAGCAACATATATACAGGTATTTATTTAAAATTATGGAGTATATTTTAGCAAATCTTAAAATCAATAAATATTTTCAATTTTAAAAATATATTTTATTCTATGCTATCTTGAATTCAAATAAAAACGTTTGTACTTGAATAAGCATTATACATTTTTCTTCAATTTATAGTGGAGCATATTTAAGTTGTTCTCGTGATTCAGTTTCAGGTAGAGCTAGTTTGTATAAAACGTGGCAAAGATTTAATTGCTGCTGGTGGTATGCACTGCAGTAACTATTTTGAAAAATAAGTAGATTTAATGCAGATTGCTGGAACGTTCCAGATTTAATATAGTACGATATACAAGAAGGATTGATTGATTTAAACTGGAATTATCCTTTTTCATCACTGTGACAAATTTCGTTAGCCCTCTAGATAAATCTGAATATGTTGTAACTGTACCTTATCAGTAACCAATGATCTGATAAACAAATGTCGAAGAACTACATAAAATATGCGTAAATATTCATTTTCAAAACAAATTTTAATATGTTATTTTATTAATCAGGTAATTTTGTTTTGCTTATGATTAACTAATTATGATGGTTTTTATCTGTAGAGGTATTATGCATTTTGGAAGTGTATTGTAAGAAAGATAACCTGAAAAAACCTTAATAAATAATGAATTAAGTATTATTATTCTTAAGTAGTGTAATAAATCAAATAAATAAAAAAAGGCCCATGCTTTTCAACTTTTGACATCGAGTTTGTGTTACAAATCATTGATAGAAATGCTTTACCTGAATTAAACTCAGATCAATTGCTCTGCTACTTATACGCGCAGTAGTGAACAGTTAATTAAGTTATAGTGAAAACATTTTATATATCAACTCATCAGATTACATATAACTTTAATTAATGGGTAAATTTTTCTTTTATCTGTTGACATTGTTGCAGACTAAGTATTCTGGCTTAAACATGTGAGAGAAACTTTGAGTAAAATACCTGAAAACAGAGAAGAGATTAAAGTGACCACTGATTATCGTCATATGTAACATGGTCTTTAAAATAATATGGATAAAATATTATTTTTCAGATGTATTATTAGACCTTACACTCGCGTGTCGTATTGGAGCAAACTCGGAAAACTAGCCAAGTCGAACATTAAATGGGAGGTATTCCGTCCAAAGGGCCAATGACTTTTTCTTTTTTAAAAGTAAGCCAATAATCACTTGACAGGGAAATCGCAAGCTCTTTCTTTAACCAGCAAGCAAGATCACATAATTAGTGGACCACTAGATGGAATTTATTTGTACATAATTTATTTTATTTATAATTTTAATCAATGAGTTAGTTCTTACTGCTAATTTCTATGAGCAAACCACCACTAAAATTGAACAATATTTTTCGAGTGGGACATAATGTATCGAAATTAGCCTTGAATGTTGTCTTTTAATAAAAGGATTTTTTACCTTAAAGAGGATTTAATTTATTTCAGGACAACATGCGGCATCCTTGAATCACCATGTATATTACGATATGAAGAATAAGCTAATATTTTTAAAAAATAAAAAATAGTCCTTGAAACATTATTCATCGTTAAACTGATATACCGGTTGAGAGGTGTGCCCCATTGTTTGTAAATAAATCCTTCCTCGTGATGTCTGGGGGATGCGCGCTTGCTTTTTTTTCTTTGGAGACTCGATCGACATTGGGATCGATACAGGGACTATCGATCCACCATGCAGGGGTGGTGTTGTTCTTTCGGAGTCATGATTTTCGAATAATTCGAAATCGTTCTGTTCGAACGAAGCAAAGAATTAACGAATATTTCTTTCAAGTACCCATTGATTCAACCAAATCTTACTAATTGCAAATCTAATTTTTTTTTAATAAGAATAAGTACTATTGATATGAAAACAGTTATTAAAAACTTTGCTTTCTTTTCACCACATTTAATATTTTTTCTTGTTTGTATATTTTCTCCCTTTTTTTTATTATTAAATGTTAATTACTTAAACCTGTAAACCTCATATTGCCTCGCATCAACTGCCTGGTTGAAATTTTCTGTGTTTTCTCCCATATCACTTACAAATATCAGGACCCTATCTTATGAGTTGCTCCCGAAACTCCCTCGACATCATTTCTTCCTTACTGTTCATAGGAATGTTCAATGCATGCACAGAAAAACAAGAAGTTCACACTTTAAAAAAAAAAAAGAAGATTGATAAATATTTTGAAATAAACCTTTTTATGTGTGTTTTTAAATGAGCACAAAACCTCTTATCGAATAAGTATCATTTCCACACATAATAAAATCAGAAGTAAAATGTATTAAATATTTAATTCTATTGAATCTTAAAATCGTTTCTGTATATTTTCAATCTTTGTTCTTATGATAATTATGTACTTTTAACAATTTCAACTGTCAAACATAATTTTAAAGAAAATATGTGCATTTTTGCTTCTAGTAATTTTTTAATAAATGTTGTTGGCATTTAAAAAAAACTCTTAAACAAGGTCAGATTTATTTGGTGCGAAAAATTTCCTTGTAGTTAAAAATATTAAATAAATTTCAATGAATTAACCTAATGAGAATCCATATAAAGACGTTATTTGATGCAACATTTATTAATGGGTAATTTAGGCTGTATTTTTATGATACACTATTCTTATTCCGTTTAAAAATAATTTAAAGTAAATATTTTAAAACTGAACTAAGTAGTTTTACTATTACTATAAGAGTAATAGTACATAATAGTTACATAAAAAATACTTTCAGTCACACACTTCAAAATTAGGGTTGCCAATTTGAAAACCAATTTTTTAATCTTGAAAACAAATTGAAACGACAGCATTTTTAAAGATATAAAAATTGTTCAATTTTGAAATTTTCTAAAAATGTTCTATTCATATTATAGTCCCTGATTTTATTACGACCACTAGAAAATTTGTAATAGTTGTCAACCGTACTCTTATATCAATATATCATCAATATTATAAAATTCCGTGGATCAATACACCAATATTTTTTTTATTTCCAATGACAAGGCAATACAAAATGAGGAAAAATACAGAAGAATAAAAAAGAAAAAGAGATCAACAAAGTTGAACCGAAGTCATCATTTAAGAATTATCCATCTTGTCGTATCGGATGTGTCATGAAGTATCAAGCAAAGTTGGAGATGAGCTCGGTTCATTAGCTCTACCAAATCACAAATAGGGCTGTTTGATTAGTCTAGAATCCCAGTGTGATGTAGATGTTCATTGATCGGTTGATTGAGACAAATCACTAGCATTCCATTGCAATACACGCAGGCCAACCGAACAATCATGCCAGCCGAAAACTGTACACTGCATAGTCGTATAAAACGCTAGCCATATACCACTAGGAGGTAGGTCTATGTTGCACCCCATATACCAATATTAAACAATTACTTGTATCAATACCATTCAATTATTTTATTTGTTTGGCGCAGTTTGGCTATAAATGGCCCATGTGTCAAAACACAGCATCAGTCCTCCAACCAATCATTCAATATTTGTATCGAAATGTAAATAACAATCAATCAATCACAAGATTTTATTCATTTCAATAAGCATTATGTGATTAATTCTCTAGATAATTAATATGTAATTATGCAAATTATACTATAGGTGGGCCTGAATGGCCGAGTGGCTAGCGCTCTGGCGCTCGGTACCATAGGTTTTCGGGTTCGAATCCCGGCGGTGCCATGGAATGTGGGTAGTGGTTCGGAATTCACTTTAAATCAGCTTCCGGTCCTAATAGGATCGTAGAGCGTCGTGGGGGCATTGTTACTCCGCGCCCGTGGCTTATCTTCAAGTGACACACGCACCCTGGGTAATGCAAAGTGAGTAATGTCTGTGCGGCGCTTGCCTTAAGGCAACCAAGACCAAGCTGTCTAAGTGTTTGCCAGCTGCATTAGAACAAAAAAATTATACTATAGAGATGTCAGTTACAAAATATTTATAATTTTAACAAAAGTATTTATATATAAGATTTTATTTTTATTCGTGTTGAAGGAAAGTAATTGAATTACAGATGTAAAATTCTCAAAAAAAAAATTGTGCATCATGAAATACATAAAAAATATGCGAAATACTACAATTTACTCTGATAATAGATTACAGCATGATACTAAATTTTTATTTTTTAATTATATAAATTTTCTATGTAAGATTAAAAAAATTCTGTAAATAAAAAGTTCAGCATTAAAGGGTGGTTAAACTATGTGTTTATTTCTCATTTACAGTAATAATATGGTTTCTTTTATAATTTTTATGAAATATAATTTTTAATGCAACTATTTTACAAGCTAATGGTGAATAAAGCAAAATAATTATTCGATGTACATAATTATTTCGCTAAAACTGATTTCTTCGTGTAAAAATATTTTCAAGAATTTCTTGGATCGTACTACATCATCATTTTTTAATTTAAAAAGTCAATACATCTGTTTAAATTAGCGTATATAATGCAAAAATGCATACATGTATTTAATACAAATGTTTTTAAAATGTTAATGGTAAAATATTATTTTTAAATTTCTTTTATTTTAATAAAGTGTTATTTACAAAATGTTAATTTTTGCAAAAGTATTTTTAATGCAATAAATAAACTAGAAAGTTACAGCTAAATAAAGGTACTATTGCGATTAAAAAAATTGTTTTTTTAAATCTCTCCAAAAGCATCCGGATATTTATAGAATCATCCCGAGTATATTCGTATTTTATATTCATATTTTTTCAGAACACCACAAGTTAATACACATGAAAAAACTTTTATTCTAAACTAAAACGAGTATTTTGGACTGCCTTCTATTACTTAAATTTTCTCTTGATTTCATACATTTGGCAACAGTCATTCCATCAATTTTGCTTTGAAAGCCTTTGACTGGATGCCCTTCAATGTTAAAAGTTAGAATGACTTAATCTTGGTTTTGCGAATCGCTTTCTGAGAAACTGAACGATCACCAGAGAGCCTCTGGGTTTTGAAGTGTCATAAAATAATCCTTTCGAACGCCATTCTGAAAAGGAAAGCCAATTCAGAATGGTGTTCAGAGTTGTTGAATTACAACTCTCATTCAGAACTTTGATTTGAACAGAAGCAGTAGTTGTAACAGAAGAGTTTATACCTTTAGAAAACTTGCGTTACACAATGTTCTACCAATGCACTTTTTCAAAGTCTTTAAGTATATTTGTGAATTCCACATTAATTATCAAGATAATAGTAGGTTTTTAACAATGGACTTCTATTTCTCATTCATTTTTTACTGGCCTGAATGACCGAGTGGCTAGCGCTCTGGCGCTCGTTACCACAGGTTTCGGGTTCGGGTCCCGGTGGTGCCATGGATGTTTGTAGTGGTTCGAAATCCACTTTAAACCGTAGGTTCTGGTCTGTTTAGCCCTCGTGTGCACAAGATGACCGTAGAGCCACTGAAACCAAACCATTCATTTTTATTATGAAAGTAAGCCAATGAACTTATGAATTTACACCAATTTATCACAGTTTCCCGCAATGTTTATGCTTTTCAATTTTTTAATTAAACCGAAACGAATCGTTTCAGTCAGTATACTGATCTTCTCATAATCAAACTTTTATATTCATATCAAGATACGTTTAGATTAGGGAATTTATTTTACAATTTGAATCCTAAAAACTTTCAAGGTGCTGCTGTTCTTCAGAAACAGGCACGTGTATATTAAGTTCTATTTTTTTAATTGTTCTAAAAAGTTCTATCCGATGGAGAAATACTTATAGCAAAATTACAATGGGAAAAAAAATCACATCTTATGCTAGCATTAAATTCAGAAACGACAATTTATTTTATTTGATGTTACTTTAATTTAGGACACGTCGCATTGCAACCCAAATCATTAGAAGCAAGAACTACGGACATGTATCAGATTTATAATTACCTACGATGCACCACGTGGTACCTTTCCAGACTACACCCACATTACGCCATCACAATTTTCAATGAACACTTTTAAAGAAGGTACTTTTACTGAAGGTACTGATCTTCCTTCCCTCCTCCTGCAACATAACGGGAGGGCATTTGGCTTACCGGTTTATTGTAGCCCATCCCTGACATAGACGGAAGTTTTTCGTTCGGTATCCCTTGTATATTTATGAACTAAGAACCTTTTCTTGAAAACTCTACTCGATTTCCATCAGAATTCTCAAAACCATTTTATTTCATGTTAATAACATAGCTTTGTAAACATTGTAAAACTACACTATACATAATATCCTTAAAACTGATATTAAAATTCCTTCCGGTTGTCGTGTCAAAAATTATTTTTTATTCACATCAATGAAAAATTTAAAGAACTGGTAATGGGCGGAATCCTATTATTTGTATTTGTCGTTAAAGGTTTTCTGTTATGTATTTGAATATAAATTTTGTTTGTATATCTTTTATTATAATTTTTCTGATTCATTAAATAGATGTCGAAAAAGTTTTTATAAAATTGTATAAAAAAATTTAAATTATTTTCTGTTTGCTTAAATATTTATCTTAACCCGTAAGTTCAAGAACCTTCCAATTTGTTAACTATTTTATTTAAACCACCCAGTAAAGCATACTTTTAAGTGATTAGTTGCCCCATACTGATGAGAATGACATACAAAACAATCCTAAAGATGAGCAAATCCATTGAAAAATATTTAAAACTCAAAGTTATTAATGTTAATCAATAGACTGAAATTATCAAGAGCATTAGATATAATAGAAATATCCAATTCAGCATTATCAATCATTGAGCAAAAATTGAACAAAAAGTTTAACTTTTTATATCCAATAATTTCAATATCATCTTGGCAATAAAAGTTTCGTTTGAATTCCATAGATATTATCAAATTTGCTCAGTGAAAAATGTGATGCATCTTTTGACATTTAGATTAATTAAGTTGTGAATGCTATTTTTAATACTATAATATTTTATTTCACTTAATAAATAATTTCAAATAATCTCTAAATGATTAATTTAATATTTTTTAATGATTTTTGCGTGTAGTTTATCAATGCTTTGTATTTAAGATTTAATTTTATTACTTTGTTTCCTATTTTAATTTTCTTTTGTTAACAGACTTTGTCCTCTTTACTTTAATATCCATTAGGTTATAATAAAATTTCTGTCCGTTTTTCGTTTGAAATAAAAGTGTAAAAAAATCCAAAAAATAGATTAATTTAGTCATCGTCATAGCCATCATTCTTTTAAGTGGCTTCATCCTATCAGCTTTTCGATTGCATTTTTTATTAAATTAATTTGCTTTTGCCTTGTAAACAGAATCTGGTTTCTAATTCTTCTCTTAAAGTCAATCTTAGTCCCAATCTATCTTAGTCTTGATTCTGTAAGCTTCTAAAAAAAAGAGGTAAATTGTTGAATAGGCGTGAATGAAGCATAGTTTTTCCATAAAAATTAGAAAACTATGCTTCCATTAATTAAATGGAAAGTATAGTTTTCCATTTTTAAATTCTTCATAGAAGACTCTTAATCCGTTTCGCAATATCCGGATTTAGCATTCTCATGCTGCAATGTCGCTCATTTTATGTTTATCCACGAGGGCCTGAATGGCCGAAATGTGCCACGAATGTGTGTAGTGGTTCGGAATTCACTTTAAATCGTAGCTCCCGGTCCTAATAGGATCATAGAGCGTTGCGGGGGGCATTGTTACTCCGCGTCCGTGGCGTATCTTCAAGTTACACGCGCCCCCTGGGTAATGCAAAGTGAGTACGTCTGTGCAGCACTTGCCTTAAGGCATCCAACACCAAGGTGTCTGTGTTTGCCAGCTGCATTAGAAAAAAAAAATGTTTATCCACGAAGGCTGTTTTTCCTACAAAAACGCTCTTGATTTTCATTGCTTATTGTTTGATTGTCATCCAACAGATCATGCTAATTAGTTCCTTTCATATTCCAACTTACATTCAAAAGGGTCTTCTTTAGATGCAGACCACTTCGAGTAGTTGAGTTAAGGTAAGGTAACTAGAAGTTCAAACAGTATTTAGCATGCCTTGTAATTACCCTTCAAAAAACGGTCAACTTTTGTTACAATATCATAGAAAATTTCATTACAATGAGATATTAGGGTTTTATAAGTTATAAAATAAAATAAAGTGTTAAATATCTGAAACTATCTTTTTAAATATCTTAAACTTTTTTTAAAATGAATTGCAATTGGTAATTGGTGAAATGTTTTGAAACAATTTAGATGTTGACAACTAACTCTGGCGATTATTATTTGATTGTCATCTAATAGTTCACAACAAGCAATTCCTTTCATGTCCTACCCTACACACAAAATATTCTATTAGCATTACAAATCAACTTTAAAGCTTTTAGTTAAGCTTGAATGACAGTTAAGGCACTAGCTTTTGCTTTTAACATTATTATTGAAGGTCCATTGATTTATCAAAGATAGTTATAATTTTAATGGAAGTTATTGTGCTATATAATTACTTTTAAAAAGCGAACAGAACTTTTGTTACAACTTGATACATTCCCTACGTATTGAAAGTAATCTTCAATTTCCTTTTAATAAATGGCAGATGCTTAACTCGATCATTTATTTATCTCAGAAATTATAATAGTTTTTTTTTTTGAAAGATTTATGTTCCTCTTTCACGACAGTGTACAACACGATTCTTATGGTTAATATACAAATAAATTATAAAAAAAACTATGTTAAAAATTAAAATAATAAAAAACCCATCAAAAAATATAATCGGCTTGGCGGATATACAGGTCACCCGTAAAATTATTTATTAATTGCTAAAAAGAAAAGAACCAAAAAACTTTTACATTATTTAATTATTTTAACTGTTAGATCGTAACAGACATTAAAAAATAAACTAATAAGAAACATTGAAAGTCATCCTGGAGGCCACGGATATAGTCTCCCCAAAATAATGCCCATAGTTTCATGGGTAATAAATATAGTATTATTACTACTAATATGAATAAACATTAAAAGTCTTACCAGGACGAACAATGAGTATTTAATGCTATATTTAAACATTTGAAAGCCTGTTTGGTTTGAACATGAAACTCAATTGAAGGTGGAAATAATACATTTAAAGCTTTTAAACATTGAATGTGCTACTCTCTATTTTTTTTTTTTAACTCGAAACAGAGAAAGTGTATAGTCTCCATTTTTGATACCTCCAAAGTGAGTGGACATCAGTAGTTACCTAGTCCTAATCTCGTGTTCAGATCTTATCTGAAGTTTACAAGAGCAGTACCAAATCTTTTAATGCGGCTAATAATTATTATAAGAATGTCGGACATTTTGCCGCCAAGTCATTGATAACTCATGCATCAAAGTCATAGCAGTTTCGTTGAATTATTGCAGTTGGAGTTTACCCTAAGTAACCTGCTACATTACAGCCATTATAGATAAAGATGAATAATATTTTCTAGGAAAACTGAGTCACATTTGCATCTTATTCAAGAAAACTCAGGAAAATCTATTAAACTGGTAATTCATGCGGTGTTATTATTTTATTCTGTAATTAGTATCCATCCGCAGTTTATACCCATCTGGGAAAGCAGTTTATAGAAACAAATAACAGATTTGCAGAAACTACAGATTTAGCATGTAGTACATACACTCAAGAACCAAAACATTATGACCACCTGTCAATAACGAGTTGGTCCACCTTTGGCGCGCAACACAGCTTCAACCCACCTTGGCATGGATGCCACAAGTCCTTGGTAGATGGCCGGAGACAGATTGTACCAGATGTTTAAGCAACGGTCACGCAAATCCGAGATATTGCGAATTGATGGTCTTTGAACTCTGAGCTGCCGTCCCAGGATATCCCAAATGTGTTATATCGGATTGTGTTCCGGTGAGTTAGGCGGCCAGGACATTAACTGGAATTCAGCATCATGTTCCTGGAACCACTCCAACACAATTTTAGCCTTGTGACAAGGGGCGTTGTCCTGTTGGAACATTCCATTTCCAGCTGGAAAAACAGAGGCCATGTAAGGGTGCAACTGGTTCGCAATGATGTTCAGATACCCTGTAGCATTCATGGTCTGCTCTACCACAACCACGGGTCCCAGAGACGCCCAAGAGAACTTCCCCCAAAGCATAATACTGCCACCACCGGCCTGTGTGTGACCTACTGTACATTGAGGGAGCAACTGTTCGCCTGGAAGACGGAATATCCTGACACGGCCATCGGCGTGATGAATAACAAACCGTGATTCATCTGACCAGGCAACTCTCTCCCATTGATCCATGCACCAGTCACGATGTTCCCGGGCCCACCGCAGGCGCAGTTGGCTATGACGCTTGTCAGCAAAGGCACACGAGTGGGACGTTTGCTGCGTAGCCCTATATCCAACAGTGTCCGCTGAACAGTGTGCTCCGATACTATTCCACATGGCCCTGCATTGTATTTATTGGGCTGTCAGCTGAGCCACTGTCTGGCTCCAGTTTTCTTCACCATGCGAGACAGTCTCCGACGACCTTTTCTTTTGATAGCGTGTGGACGTCCAACACCATGTCGTCTACTGCTGGTTTCACCGTCATTCATCCACTTTGCATTAGTACTAACAACTGTAGATCGCGAACAACCCACGAGTCGTGCAGTTTCAGAAATATTTGTTCCGAGCCTTCGAGTCATTACAATCTGCCCTCTATCAAAGTCGCTTAGATCCGCAGCCTGTCCCGTCACACACAGAAGTAAGTGAAAGAATGATTCTTCAGGACTCTCCAGCAGCAGTTAAATACTACTTCCACCTGATCACGTGCCTTCCACGTCATCCAGGCGAGTTCATTGCAAAATGTAGGGGTGGTCATAATGTTTTGGCTCTTGAGTGTATATGATAGTATTTTTAAATTCTTACTACTTATTCTTACTATTTACTATTCTTACTAGTACTCTTCATATTTTTTAAATTTTTACTTTATGTATATCTATATATATATCAGGCTATATATATATATATATATATATATATATATCATGTCATGAATTCTAAAGCCATCATAATTTATGAAAAAGCAAAGCAAAAAAACGATGAAGTTTTTGAGTCCCGGCGACTTCTCACATTATAAAGAAAAACAAGAATCATGTCCCCTTCGTTGTACATTCTTGTGCTCCATGTAACCTCCTCTGAGGTGGAAGCTATCTCAACTTCTGACTACTCTCGCAGACAGAACCGTCCTCAGGGAAGAGAAGAGAGCGCGATAAAAATAAAACGACCTTCGATATTTGCCGAAAGTTTGGAGTTGAAACTTATCTCTGGTAACACACGGCAAATATTGGGATAAATTTTAAAGTCTGCGAACTATTTATATTTTTATCTTTTCCGCGAGCCCCATTCATACCGGGAAGAGTTTCCTGGTGGACGCATTTTAGGTATGTATCATAAACTAGGGCACTCTCTCTCTTTTGAACTTGGATTGGTGCCCGTGGCCAATAGTTTGGACCCCCCCCAACTATCGGCAGGGAGAGTAATAGTTAAGCTAGATAACGAAAATGGCGGAGCATGGTAATAAAATGTTTTTGAATATGAATCAATACGCATATGATTTATTATATTTTAGATGTAAATTTCTGAAAAAAATTTGTTCCCAACTCCTTTTTTAACCAAGTGGTTCTTTTATCAAATACTAGAGATATGTTTCCATTAGATACTAAAATTTCACATTGTACAACACAATTGAAGCTGAAGCTTATTCTATCCACTCAAACTTCTGATTGGAATGAGTTCTACGATGTGAGACTGAAGTATCCGGTGGAAATCCACCTTTAAGGTCATCTTTAAATCTAAGCAATCAACATGTTAAAACGAGTTAAAGATTATATATTCCTTTTAAATTCTTTGTTCAATTTATTCCTGCTTCAATAGATTTTATCTAAATGAACAGGAAAGAAAATATAAACCACCTGGCCAACAAAAGTTCCTTCCTCAGTTAGGTCCTTCTACAGTTAATTTAATTAACGAGTTAATTTTTCTATTGTGCTCATTCATTGCTATTTCTAATTTAGCATGTTTCACTCATGGCCGCTTATGTGTTTATGGAAATCAAGATAACACTGCAATAAAATAACAGTGATAATAAAAGTGCAGGTTCAATTCTCACTATGGTTTGCATTTCAATCACCTTTTAAGAACGAGTAAAAAATGAAGTTAAATCAATTCAATTTTATTGAAGTTTTTGATCGATAATCTGACTGTCTGGAAGTACACTCATGTCCATAAATTAAGGATAATGAGGTTCAGGCAAAGAAAGAGACACAAGCAAAACAAATTTGATTTATTTGTAAAAAGTCTATTTGTTAAACAAAAGGTAAAGAGCAAAACAGATGCTATATGTTTGACATAATTAATAAAAATTGCGATTTTTACTCCATGGAGCAAATTTCAAAAAAGAACCTATTTACAAAAAACAGTATAACATGGTTAGTATGATGATTAATATGGGGAGTATGTCTCCCGGACGATGCAATACAGGCCTTACAACGCCTAGGCATGCTGAGTATCAAATTATTAATTTGATCTTGGGGAATATTACACCACTCATCAAGCAATGCCCTCCGAAGTTCCGGTTGACAGGTGGGAGGGGGTTGACGGGCTGCAATTCGTCGGCCAAGCATATCCTACACATGCTCTATTGGATTCAAGTCCGGTGAGTATGCTGGCCATTCCATACGGGTGATATCCTCCAATTGAAGGCATTCGTCTACAATGTTTGCACGGTGAGGTGGGGCGTTGTCATCCATAAACAGAAATTCAGCACCCATGGCGCCCCGAAACAAACGTACATGTTGTTCCAGAATGACATCCCGATAGATGTGGCCTGTCATCGTTACACTCTGAACATGCAGATCAGATCTGGAACCAAGAATAATTCCTCCCCAAACGAGCCATCCTGCACCACCGTAACGGTGTCGTTCAATGGTGTTCTCTTGGTGGTAACGGGTACCTGGCGCGAACCTGGTCCGGCGAGAATCAGACTGCAAACTAAACCTAGAATCGTCGGAAAACATCACAGAAGACCACTGTTGCGGTGTCCACAATGCATGCTCTCTAGTCCAGGTTAATTGCAGGCGACAGTGAGTTGCGGTAAGTGGAACACATCTGACAGGCCTACGAGAATATAGACCAATGTGCTCTAAGCGTCTGTACACGGTCTACCTTGAAACTGTCGGACCGGTAGCTGAAGAGAGCTGACGAGACAGGTCTGATGCTGTGCTCCGTCTGTTTCTTTTGGCAGTAACTGCTAAATACCGGTCCTCATTCGGCGTTGTAACTCAGGGGCGACCTATGCTGTAACATCTACTTACATTACCATCATCTTGGAATCGTTGCCAAAGCCTGAAGATGACACTCTGGGCGATTCCAAGTTTCTCGGATACTTCCAGCTGGGTACGTCCACATTCCAGTCGTCCGATAATTCTACCACGTAAAAATCATCCAAATGCTTCCTTTGTGCCATAACTATGCGGTTATTGCACTGAAAGGCTTTTAAAGCGCTTGTGAACAATTTTACTTCTTTGCCACCATTCCTTATATACCCCTCTCTTACACTCGTCATTGTGACGTACTATCCGCGCCATCTGGTGTTTCCTGTAATTTGCATATTCTTCTTCAAGATGTGTGTGATAATTCTACAGGTGAAATTTTTATTTTAGAGTTCAATTTCTGTGGGATTCTGAATTATCCTTAATTTATGGACATGAGTGTATTTCAGAGGTTACTAAAATATTGCATACAAATACATTTTATTTGTCTCTGAAAATCATTCTATTAGCAATTACTCCCAATACTACACGTGTGTACAATGTAGCCGTATTGCATTATGGCTATGATTCTGCGATATGAGTGAGAATATTCAATTGACCATCAGCTGAAAAAATGTTATTCATTTCTAACTATTAATTGTTCATAAAGCAATTTTCACCAAAATTGTTATTTTTCAAAATATAAGAACCCACCTGCAAGCTAAGCAATACAAATCTATAATTGTTTTTTTCTTTTAAATTCTCTCTTACAATCATTTGTATTACATTAAATTCAGATAAATGTTTTTTTACAAATTATAATCAGCGCGTGGAAAAGAAAATCTTGAAAAATAGCATTTAGTATTATATGTATTTGTAAATACTATGATATTGACATTCTATCTTTTTATTTCATGAGAATGCTTTATCTTTAATTCATTAAAAATTATTTTAATAATCCAGAAAAAAGCAGTCATTTTTGCATAAAAGGTCTAAGGAAATTTACATTGTTCTAAGGGCATATCTGAGAAAAATTATTCTAAAATTTTATCTAAGATTTTCGAGAATAAGAACGCTAAACATATGTCCTGGGAGTTTATGTTTTAAGTTGCTCAGTTGACTGTGTGTTCTCTTATAGGCCACAAACGTATTACTGGCAAGTGATGACGGGAGAATATTGTCTTCCGGGAAGACTTTCAGGGGGGGCACACATTTTGGTGTTGTATGGGAGAAAACTCGCAAATTCACACCAGGCCGCCTGACTATCTGGAGTTTGGTTTGTCACTCCACTGTCCTTTTTTGCCCATTCTGCGCTAATTAGACCGGGACCTACAGTTTAACGTGTATTTCGAATCACTCACAAACATCTATGTCAGCGCCAGGATACACACCTGAAGCTTGTGGTACCAAAGGCCAAGAACGCTAGCCAAGTGGGCATCAGGACACTGATTATCTGTGCGAGATGTTTTACGCACATGTGCGATAATTTTATCTATTCTTCTCTTTACCCAAAGCAGTGACTATAACGAACATCACTAAAGAATTCGAACCTTACACTTTTGCACACATTATACCTGTGAGCCACAAGTTGGTCTAATCTGAAGTTTAATGAAAACAATTTAATTTTCTGTCCTATAATCTGTATGTGGAAAAATTAGTAAAAGAATTACTTAGAAAAAGATATTTTTCTATGAAAATTAAATTTTTTAAAAATATCTTTATTAAAAATGATAATAATAATCCAAAAAATGATGTAAAAACTTCGAGGATGAATATAAATAATTTATTTTTTAATTATTTATTAAGTGAACATTAGCAAAATGTTGATCTACTTTCATAATCTCCAAAATAATCTTTTGCTAATGGTAAAAGCGAATTGCAATCGTTGCTAAGTAAAAGGTTTTTGCTTTTTTCCATCTACCATTATTTTTCCTTTCATTCTCTTCGCTGCAATAAGACTCTTTGTTCGCCGGTGTCATTAACTTTTCCTGTTGATCACTTGGGATTCGAGGGCTGGTCAGAAAATGCATTGTGCTTGTAATAGTGTGGTCTCAAGAGTTTACAGAAGGAAAAGATATCAGTAGAGATGTTGGATAAATCTACGGTTGTGGTACTTGTTTGATGATAGGAACAAAAATCTAATAATAATCCTGCTTATTATCAAACATATTAATTTCCTTAAAATAAATTAAAAATAATGGAATGAATCATGAGTTATTTTTTTTTTTTTTTTTTTTTGGTTGATGAGTTAGAATTAAAATTTATTGTAAACGTTTCTATAATTTAGATATAAAATTTAAAGTTTCATACTAAGAACATTTTAAATCATACAAAACATCAATTTATTTATCGCTAATGCCAAGCAATTTGAGCTCTCGATATGTACTTCTGATACCTCGCAACAGAAGCAGATACAGCATTACCTTTTGTGTAGCATGGAAGGCCTGTCTCGTAACAGGCACCTCAGTGCAACAGCATTTTTAAACGAGTATCCATTGAAGAGATGTCTGGTTTGTCTCTCTACGGTCATTTTTTACACATATTGGTCAAATTATATCGGACCTACAGTTTAACGTGGATTCCGAACCCTTAACAAACATCTTTGTCACTGCCAGGATTCAAACCTGAAGCCTATGGTACCAAAGGCCAGCGCACTAGCCAATTTCTTATCGGGTCGCAAGATATATCTAGAGATTCGCACTTCCCACCTTCTTATTCGATTCCAATGTAGGGACTTACAAAACTAAGGACTTTTTTTGTCCATCCCTTAGACAGATACGGTAACTTGAGAGTCGACTTATGTTTTGAACTGACAAGTTCAAATTCAGAAAATCTTTTTTATTTTCAGATTCTTTTTAAATTCAGAAATATTTTTTATTTTCTGTTTTTCGAGTTAATCATAAGACTTCTCAAGTTCCTCCATTTAAAATACAAGCTCATCATATACTTTAATAGATATTAATCAACTACAAACAGTTTAAAAGCATCCAACTAATAGCTCAAAATATTACAGTATTGTCAGCTAAGTTCAATCAATCATATTTCTTGATATGATTTTGAATATCTTCTCATATTTCAAAATTTATTCATCTTTGAATGCCTAAAAAGTATTTCTTCTCTGTAATATTTTTTTTCTTCTTCAAAGTTTGAAAAAATTCTACATATCTTTAAAATGGAAATACAGATAGAAGTGGAGGAAGGAATACAACACCTGAGCACGTACGTGACCACGATATAACTTCGTCAGGTACCGCAAGCCTTTGCATGCAGAAATATTCTTTGGATGCAAAAACTATTATTTTTCAAGACAAATAAAAAAAAAAAATCAAACACGATTTTTCGTTAAATTTTCATGCTGTTAAATGATGCATCATATGAGGACATTAAACTTCACACGCAATAAATAAGATTAAAAAAACATTATAAAAATCTCGTGTGATACAATTTGATTTGATTGTTGTTTTTAATATAATTTTTTTTATTTTCTGTGGACAATTTTTTTTTTTCGTATAAATAAATTCGACGTTAAGAAAGAGTACACATTTATTAGCTTTTGATATGATAATTACAAAAGCGTTAGTTAATGAACTAATGGCCTCAATAATTTAACAGGATTATCGCTTTGAAACTTTTAGTACTTTTGATATGGTTAAGTAATTGTTCAAGGATATGGTTATTATAATATGTTAAGTAGAAATTAAGAATAAGTTAAGGAGAGTTCAAAGATATGCTATTTAAATTCAAAAATTGATTATTACCTAAAATCCAGAATTTTATAGAGCTTCGATATCATCTATACGTTATTTAAAGATTTAGTTAAAGGGGATTAATAATTTTATCTATAAATTTTCATTTTCTGGCACTCGGTGGCACAAGTTTCAGGTTGCCATGGTTGACCGGCGGTGTCAGGGTGTTTGTAGTTGTTCGTAATGCACTTTAAACCTAGGTCCTGGTCTAATAGGACTGTATAGAGTTGGATGTAGGGCTGACATCTCTACCCCTTAAAAAGAAAGCGTCTTCTGTTTGGAATCTGCCTGTAAGCAGACGGCCTTGGCCCACCATGGGGTTGTTGCGTCATTGAAGAAGAAGAAATTTCCATTTAATAATTGATTTTGTTTTTACTGAGAGAATAATACTTATTTTTTAATAGAAGTTTAAATTCACATACTTATTCAGCAATTTGAAACATGTTTTGTACTATCATGTTTAATATATTATATTGGAACACGTTCTATATTATCTATTTGAATTCCGTCTTATTAATACAAATTAATTTTATTTAATCGAACAAAACATTTTCCAAACATTTTTAATGCTGGTTTAGTCATAAGATTCGCTAATTTTACTAAAATAATGAACTAGAAAAAATAAGGCATTCTTTTAAAAAAAAAAAAAATATATATCAAATGAAAGCAAAATAAAGCAGCACAGATAAATGTTTAATGATGTATGGGGCATTTTGCAATTGCACATTTAAAAGTAGTTTCTCACCTACTTAAAATATTCATTCGGAATGGAGAAAGCGCTGGAAAATGGCTTCAACAGCCCATTAGCCAAACTTCGCGGAATGATCATTTCTCCCCCATAATCGCCACTTTCCAGCTTCGGGGGCAGTTATCCTCGCAGGACGAAATGGTGCTTCACGGTCACGATTAAAGCATCTGTTTCTGATGACTCTTCGATTCGATCCAACCCTTTGCTGCCTCTCACACCAACTCGCCAAGTGGTGAGAAGGAAGGAACGGCTGCTCTTCACCCCAAGCTGGTTAAGTTGGTGTTAATTTTATACATTTGTATATTTTTACTAGATTTGCAACATTCATAAATCCATTAACTGTATAAATGATAAAGATTGTTTTTATTGTTTATTATCCTTGTTTATTTTATTTACAATCAACTACCGAAAAAAACAGTTTTTGACTGCTTGAGATATTACATACAATTAAATGAAAATTCCTTTTTACACATTATTCGAAATCAAGTGTTTCATCAATGATTAAAAACCAATCTGAGTTTATATAAATGGTGCCAATATTTGAATAATTTGCAATAAATATAAGGAGTTAATAAGTTGAGTTTTGATTAGTTGATTTTCAAACTAAATAATTCGCTAAATTCAATATTTTATTGAATTTACCAATCCCACCGACTTTTATACGTTTCTTTTCATTTAAGATTAACTAAAAGCATTAAAAATAAGAAAATGATTTAAATATGTGACTTAACAAATATAAAGTACATAAAATATTGTATGTATTTTTCAGAATCAATATTTAAGTAGTACAGAGAAGGATAAAAGCTTAGAAGATAAAGAATGCATTAGTATTTTAGTAATTATTTTTAAATCACTTGCATCTTTTCTATCTGGCGCAGTGACTGGCTAAATTAATTGGCCAATTTATAATGAAGATACTACCTCATTGATGTAGATAAAAAATTAATTAATTCTTCCGGTAGGACTTTTTATGGTCCGACATCTATTGGCCATACTTGTGAAAATCCGGAACGCATCGACCAGACACTTTGATTTCAGATGCGAGACATTCCGTCATAATCTCCACTATATCTGTTCGTTTTATAAAATAATAGCTGCTATATACACTATTATTTTAAGAGATTCAGGAAATCTATGAAAGCAGCTCCAATACATTCGGATCTTTCAGTATTGTAGTGGAGGAAGATCATCGAGACATTGGGCTTTTCTAAAGGAGGAGAAAGTTGTGACTGTCTTCTGGTTGTCGCAGCAGACATGAAAATCTTATTGAACGATGGATAGGGATTGATGTGATGATGATTTTGATATTATCAACTTCGAAGGCATTGGGGATAACCTATGGAAACTATATCTATGGGGATCAATAAAAATTGAAAATGAATCCTCTTTATACTAGTTACTATAGGCTCTAGGAGAAAGAAACAACGGTGTGATTCCTTAGATGCCACCCACGTACTTGTTCGTTTAAAACTATAGTGACTCAGTGTAGGTGCTATAATTATGGGCTTGTATATGTCTGAGTGCTTAGATGCAATGTAATAACTTTCCACGTTGTACATTGGATAAGGCTGAATCTGCTACATCTCTGGCATTCTAATGGTGAACAATCTTAGGTTTAAGTAGCCAGCATTCGAAATCAATAACAATACTACTTAATTTGCATTCCGGTGAATGGAGCTTAAAATACAAGTGTTTGAATTTTTGTTCAACAATTCATTAGCTGCTGATACTGACTTTTAGCATTTATCTAATATCAATATAGTTTATAATACTAATATAATATCGCATTGTCCATTTTTGTGTACTTTATTAATCATTGGAATTTCTTATATTCATAAAGCCATCATTATAAAGCAATCCACTGATCAATAAGCTATACAAGATATCAGTTTCAGAAGTTTGGATTTGAAGGTGAGCAGCTTTTCCTCCGCCGTTCCTCCGGTACGAAGCCAGTTACCTGCCTGAGTCGTTAGTGGGCTTATCTGTGTCCCTTTGTTCCCGTTTCCCGCATTTTGCACCGCAAAGTGCCTTCCGGGAGAGAACAAAGGGATTCGCGACGTGCCTCACTTTGCCGGACGTAATGGCGCGCGTGACACTCCCTTGCTAACGATCCGGTAGGGCCCGGATTGCCTGTTCAACTGGAAAGTTTCAAATTCCCTTTTATAATTGTGCATCCCTAGGGCCAAATGGCTGGAATGTAGGAAATTCGAAAATTAAATCGAGTAAAAAGATTACGCGAGTTTGTTTACTAGTGAAGAAAGATTGGCGTAGCAAGAATCTAGTTAGCTAAAGTTTGTGAGGATAATATAATCTCACTAACGACTATTTTTTTAAATAAGAAAAAAAAAAATGAAAAATGTATTTATTTTCTAACAAAATAGGAAAGAAAATTATTAAAAGAATATTTGGGTCTTCTTCAATTAGTCAGCGAGTTAGTACTTCAGCATAAATATTCATTAATTTGCATATATTTCCAGCTCATGACCCAGTGCTAACTTGTAAGGGGAAGGGGCTATGATTTGAATGTGCTAGCTTTATCCCTTCATCACTGCTTTCAGAAACAAGTAGACTCCATGGTGATTGGGATAAAGCGTGTAAAGCATTTCACATCAATAGTCATCCTATCTTTACGAAGTTTTCTAATTTTTCTCTCTTAGAACTTGCAATTGCGGGCAGTTACCCTTACAATGTCCTCCCAGAAAGAAAAGTTTCCCGCTCATGTCCTCTCGGTCTGGTGTTCGTGGTGAAATGGAATACGAGGACGATGTTTAACGGTAATAAAAAAAATGTGTGCATACATCAGCATTATCTAAATATAATTTTGTTTAAATTTACAGCTATTCAAATTAATTATATTTTATAAAATTCTGGGAATATTAATAGATAACGGTATTTAACACATTAAATTAAAAGGAAATGTTTCATATTGCAAATGACGATAAAAAAATTATGTATATGTACAAAATTGAATAGATGTAAATATGAAAATGTACAAAATGGAATAGATGTAAATATGTAGATGTACAAAATGTTTCATATAACAAATGTTTCATATTACAAATAAAATATTGTGAAAACTGCTGTAGGACAAGATATATAGGATGTTTTTTGTACAAATTTTTATCAGTTTTCTCATGTTCTATAATGCATAATTTCCTATGTTTATTGCAATCTGTATTTGGCATAAATATTATTTATCAATATTCATAATATTCGTGAATATTATTCTATGATAATTCTATCTCAAATTTTAATTATTTCTCCTTTGAATTTATTTAATTGAAAAAATCTAAACAAAAAAAATGAAAATTTAATATTTCTTAAGGAATTAATAAAACTGGAAATTTTTTATAGAAAGTTATTGAATTTAAAATATACTATTCAAAATGAAACATGAATTGGTGTTTTTGCCACAAATCTGAAAGAAGAATCCTGTAAAACGAAAACAAAATGGTACAGAGGTAGATTTTGTAATTAAAAAAAAACCTTCTATCAGGAAAAATAAATGGATTTATACAGTAGAAAATTTCTTTATTAAAGAGTGATAGATAAGTTTAAATATTATGATAATTTAATCGCTGATAATTTTCTATACAATAAAAAAACCTGCAAAGATATCTCTTCATAAAAGACGCGACTTATCATAATAACAGTAGTTACATGGGACCATCTTTTCCATTTTCAATAAAAGGTTAAATTGCTGAAGCGCAAGATCTTATTGTCCAATGACCACCTGTTTCATCTATTGATCCAATTCTCCAGTTAACATGTCCATGATCAAAAAACATCTTTCGAAAACTTCCCATACATGTTCTAGGGAATTTTAATCTAAGGAAAGTTGGCCAAATCATTCAAGTGATATCTTCACTTGAATGATTCTGATGTGGTTAGAAGTTATATACTAAAAATACGAGGCTTCACCGATGGCACCTCAAAAGCAGTAGCATGGAGAGAAAAAACACGGTTGACATAAATTAACGATATGTTTATTAAATATGTGGATTTATAGGAAAACACACCAGAAACACCCTACTGGTCTTTTTCCTAAATGTTACAGGGGTAAAACTTAGCCGTCATTGATGAGACAATGGGGATAATAGAATACAATGTTCATAATTATTTTCCAAATTTTTTATTTGCCACAGTATGTCATGATAGTAAACTTTTTGTTGCTGTCGATAACTGCTAAATAAAGAGGATGTCAAGGGTCTTTCTTTCTGTTCTTTACATCAGCTGTCAATGGAATACAACAATCAACTTACAACATGTGGCAGAAGATAGCTACTGAGTAATATCTAGCTTTCCACTGGTAGTAACTTTCTCTTGCAAAATGATAGACCGGCTATCCATTGACGTTGTTCGTTTTTTTTGTTATACTATTATTATGAATTATCTTTCTTACATCTGTACCTCTAAGTTTTTCAAGGTTTCTTACGCGCTTGAAACAGCACTGTGTTCGATTAAAAACTGTTAGGAATCATTCTTCCACTGCGAAGCACTCTAAAACTATTTCCTAGATTTAAAATTTCTGATGGTATTCTCTACACATGGTATACATTACACACACACTCTACACATGGTATGCACAACTTGCAGAAAACTTCTTTATTACTACCTTTCATTTCGTTCTTTTTTTTAATTTTCTTTTGTTAAGCAAACTAACTACGAGCTCTTTATGTACTCTCATGCGTCTAGTGGTGTTATATCCCTCTATTTGCAATAGAATCATTTTTCTACCAAACTAAACGTTCACTATGTTAATCGGTACAAATCTCTTTATTCAATTTCGTAGTTTTCCGCTTCAAAATTACATCCTTAATTGACTTTTACACTCTAATGTAAATTTACAAATTTACATTAGAGTGGAAAAGAATGACAAATTTAAATTCTACTTAACATGTGATTGAAATAACAAATAAAAAAGATATTATGAGTCTTATCTAACACTTCAAAAATTTTTTTTGATTTGTGTAACTGAATACATAAACTTCCTACGTATTATTACAGCGACGCTTATAATAATTTAAAAAAAAGGTTTCAATTCATGCCTTTATTTAATTGATCATACCAAACAAGTAAATTTAACGTAAGAGGGTTAGCATTACAGTTTTAGGAAGCTTATCTAACAATCTATAATATTACAATATTCAAAAATCTTATTTCTTCTGAATTGATTTCGTAAATAGTTTCTTTTTAACCAATGACATTTTAGATATATATCTGTTCAGCCATTAATATTCAATTTATTAATCGTGACAATCATTCTACAATTGGATGGCATTAATAATTTAATTTTATATAGATTTGAAATGTATTAATTATGTTAAAAGATATTTTATTTGACGATATCGAATATTCACAAGCTCTTTGCAAATGAAAATGATTCATCGAATGATTTCTTGACACGAACTATATAGGATCGAAAAGGAGAGGAAATTACTACCCATTTCCTTTGGGCATCTGCTATTGACTTCCATTACTGCCATTCCTTTTATCATACATAACGTAAGTTGAATCCTTTGAGGACTATTTGTCTTGAATAAAAGAGGAGAATCTCATTATCATTAATCTCATTTCTTACTGGGACTTCAGTTTGTAAGGTACTTTTATGTATAGGGAAAAAAATTATTTATTCATTTCTTTACTTCATATAAAAATGAATTTATTATAGAAAATAAAGTACAACTTTTATTCATGGTGTATCATTACACATCGCTTTTGTATTAATATGTAATCTGTATTTCGATAAAAGAAATGTTTGATGGATGTAAAAAATATATATTTTTAGAAAATCGCTCGGCTTTAGAAGAATTACTTAGAAATGCATTTCCCAATTCATAAGAAGCCCAATAACAGAGTAGTTTAAAACGCATAATCCACACAAGCTATTTCGGTTCTTTCAACACGTAGCAAACCGGCCTTGGCACAAGAAGTTTATGATCTGTATGGCTTTTGACAAATTAGAGAAAATTTATGTAACCACAAACCACATTGTCATCATTGGTTCATATGAAATGAGCGATAGAATGCTTCACATATATCAGCTATGCAGAAATGTTGGATGTGCGTACAGCAATAAACTCATGTTTTGAGTGGTAACCGTGGTTTTCTTCAAATAAAAAGTAACGAAACTAGGTCTTCTGGTAAGTTTTTAAGGGTATCACCGTTAGCAGGATTTGTATCTAGTAGTGTTCTATAGCCTTCTTTGCATAATTTTAAAAGATAAACCCTTTATTTAAAATAATAAACTAACATGTGTAGTTATTATCTGGCTAGCTGTGTATTATCTTGGTTTTCGTCATATTTTACTCAAAGATACAGATATTGTATTTTGTAGCTGTAATGTACTAATAAGCATCACATCTCACAGTGGAAAACTGTTCAAATGAAAAAGTGAATGGCTAAGAACCGTTTGAAATAATTACTACAGATCATATTTTACTGTAATATTTTTTCAGACACTGTGATACAAAAATGGTTTTAAATCTCGTCTATATCCATAAAGAAAAATTGTGTAATAAAACATTTTAATATAAACATTTTAGAGAAAAAAAGTTTTAGTTTTTAGAAAAAAAATTCCATATCTAGAAAAAAAAAAATTTGAATATGTTGTAAATATGTAGAATTATCTTAAAAACCATTTCTAGGAATCCAATTATTATTATTTTTTTATATGATTATTTTTTATTACAAATTTTTTTCGTTTGGAAACTTTGGTTTTGCATTAAATTTTTTGCAAAAGATTAATAATTTATATTTATTTCATATATTTGAAAATGCCGAAATTTTATACTTGCCTGCACGTTTCCTATCCATCTAATATTTATTTGCTTACTATCCTGGGAGCAGGATATTCGCAGTGCATCATGCTCAAGATATGATATAGAATCTATCTTTCAAGCATCTAAGTGATCGCTTTAGATAGATAGGTAGATATAAATATACATACTACTTTTGAAACTTTTATCAGAATTTTGTTTACTCCATCTTCCGTGATCTAAAATTTAAAGCAGCTTAATTTCTTCGACACCGCATCTTTTATTCAAATTACAGGATAGACTTGCTCATGAAACTAACGAAATCGATACATTATTTATAACATCGTGAAACTTTTTAATTTATAACTTCACATAGTAATACATACTCTACCGACACCAACTTGCACTATCTTATGCACCAAATAAATGTGATTTAAAATTATACATCTACACATATTCCGGTATTAAAATAATGAAATTTATGCATATATTAAGTGAAAACAAAAACAAGTTCATTGTATTTTTATTTACATGAAATTGCACAACACAGTTCTTCAAAAGCTACTTAAAATTTGCAATAAAACTAAGTTTTAAAGCGTTTTTCTTATTATCTATATCATTAACGTGGATGTCAAACAAACCCTTCCCTATCCTTTGGCTAAAACAAGTTCCAGAGTACTATCTAAACTAAAATTAATCATGCAATCCACTGTTCCTTAATGTTTTCGACTGAAAGATAATTAACAAAATCCATCTATTTATTTTGAACTTTTATCAAGAAAAAAGTGCTCCAAAAACAACAGTATTGATGTATTTTGTTCTGGAGAAAATACATTATAAAAAAGCAGATGGAAATATTATTTCAGGAGACTTAAAAACAGGAATTTTGGTATTAATGTTTATAAATGGTGCCTCACAAAATTTTAGAGAATAGTAATTGGAAAAGATAATTTACAAAGGGTCGAGGTGTTACTTTTGATTACTACAATCAACAATTACTATAATTAAACTAAAAATCAATTGAAAATATTTTGTAAAAAAAGACATGACTTCAAAGACGACTTAAAATTAGTTATACAAATAAATTTTAAAGCGTCTTTCTTATTTATATCATTAATGCTTTGTCAAGTAAATCCTTCCTAATCCTTTGACTAAAACAAGTTCAGAGTAATAACTAAACTAAATTTAATCATGCAATCCCCCCTGTTCCTTAATGTTTTCTACTGAAAGATAATTAACAAAATCCATTTATTGTATTGAATTTGTTACGAATTTCTTTAAGAAAAAAGTTCTTTAAAAACATCTATACTAATGTATTCTGTTTTCTGTAGGAAATAGGGAGAAAATATTATTTCAGGAGAATTAAAAATGGTGATTTTGACAATGTCCCTTTGATTATTTATTCCGCTTAATGAAACTGTTTTCATCTGTTGTTTACATCTGGGGTACTAATGAGTGTAAAAGTGATTTGAAAACTTTCTCGAGTCACAAAAATAAATTTTTTCTGCTATCCAGCATCTTTCCATTTAATTGTGTGAAAGATAATGGATCTTAGTTGAACCTTAGATCAGGATAGCTTTAATTTTTAAAAGTCATGCATTTATTGACCACAATGTTGTCCAATTATGTTACGCAAATAAGCGCCCCATTTAGTGATATCCTTCTTTCATCCATGTGTCCCTATAAGGCCTTTGTCCAGTGATTTCATCGCTGTTTCTAAAGAAATTTAACTTTCTAAATGGGATAATCCAATGTAATTTACATTAAATTTTTATTTTTCACTTTCTTTTTTATATTTCTCTTTTTGAAAGTTGTTCTTGAGCTATTGTCATTATTTACAATTTGTAATTCAACATCCTCTAACTTTAATCCATTTGTAACATTACTTGATTTATTATTAGTCGACATCAATGAACGAATAAGTTCATTTGTTTTAATTACTTCTGATGGCTCTTAACTTAGAATTTTATTTTGCACAATCTGTTATTTCTAATGGTTTTATCAGACGGATCTGTTTCGCTATTTGCTATGTCACGTAAACTGTTGTTGTCCATCAAACAATGAGTCCATGAGATGTATTCTCATCCAACTTTTGCCGACTCATTTGCATGAACCTTTCTATCACCCATTTCGAAGGATCCAATGAAGATTACATGGTTTACTATCGTGCCCAAAAAGTGAAACCAATTATTTTTTTTTCAAAAACCCTTTATTTATTCTTCCAAATTTATTTCATCCCCTGCGGACACAATGCACTTATGCCAACTTTTTTCCAATCCTCAATGCATGCTAAAAAGTCATCGGAAGGGGTTGGCCTTCAAAGCGCGCGCCGATTCCCGTTGAATCTATTAATTTGACTCAAAACGGTGTCCCCGGTGGTCTTCTGAGTTTAAGGAATAATCAGAAGTCTCACGGTGTGAATACGGTGGTTGTGGAACGATATGGGTTTCATTTTTGGCGAAAGAGTCACGAAGAATCAATGCAGTGTGAGCTGGCTCATTCAGCGTTTTCGGTAGCAATCGAGATTTGACGCGTTTGAGGTCCAAAATAGAATTGACAGATCCTTTTGAAATTTCAGCATCATCATCATCTAATTGTAAATCGACGGTTTGCAAGCATCATCAAATCTTTAATTATTTGCACATGAGCTTGTCGATTGAGTGCTGATGGTCGACGAGAGGGCTCTTCGTCTTCAACGTTCTCTGCCTTCTTTGAACTGCTCAATTTCTAAGCATTTATTTCCGTTATAAATGCCTTATGCAACATTCTATGCGTTTTCCGTAAACAAAATGTATGCAAGTTCAATTAATTCAGACATTTCAAAAATCGCCAGAATCGCTTTAGCGTCTCCCCCGAAAACCAAGCGTAACTCAAACACTAATGAATATTTTGACGTCAAATCCCACACACAGATGTCAAGGACAGTGCGCCAGCAACTTAAAAGAAAAATAAATGAAATTCCATAAGCCCTGGGAGTTTTAAATTGAAAATTGATCTTACCTTTTTTGGACAGTAGTCATTATAGTATGATAGTAGTATGACATTTCTCCCACGCAAACAAAACCCCAACGATCATGCACGTCATAAACTTATTGTTATAATAGTACGACTGGTATTGCTTCATGTTGAAAACAAAATAGCGCGTGTGATGCGCTTAAAGTGTTAGAAATGCTTGGGGTTTTTCATTTTTTGGCTCACTCCAGGCAGTTCATTTATCCGAAATCTAATGTACAAAAATGAACATAGAAAACTATACACATGTATGTGCCCAAAAACTGAATTCCGATATCCAGAGAGGAAAAGAAAAAATGGGCGCAGAAAATCTAACTTCAAGGTTATATTCACTTCAGACCAACCGGATTGTTCTTGCACTGGTATCAAGTCATTTTCGGTACGGTGAAAATTATCACAAACATCAGAGAGTCGCTGACTACTTATTATCAAATCAAATTCGT